>VSMD01115367.1:0-85310 GCA_008750895.1 Mirza zaza | reverse complement strand
TCATTAATAGACACCATTTAGAAATAGAAGCTTTGTCAGATGAGGTTTCCCTGAGATACAGTGGGGACCAACTCATTTTAGGATATTTTTCTTACCTCAGTTCACAGTAGAGTGAAATGAAACATTTAAAAAAAGTTGCCCTGGTGTGCTCAGTATCTGAACAATTGACTACAAAAACCCTCCAAACAGATTTTTAGATATCATGGAGCTTAAGGAAGAAAAACATAACTTTGATCTCATAAAATGTTTATGGGGATAATATATAAACATTAAAAATATTAATATAAATGTCACTTGTTTAGATGACCTTGTGAATGTGATTTAGCCACTCAACCTGAAAAATAAGAGAATAAATTAGATTATTCCTAAGATTTCTTCTGGTACTAATATTCTATAATTAAATAACCTATCACAAAATTTCTACAGCAGGAGAAAGCACTTCAACATCAGAGGCACCACAGTATTTTGATCAAGAAGGCAAAAGTGGGTGGGGTGTGGTGGCTCATGCTTATAATCCTAGCACTTCGGAAGGCTGAGGTGGGAGGATGGCTTGAGGCCAGGTGTTTGAGACCAGCCTGAGGAAGAACAAGACCCCCATCTCTAGGAAAAATAGAAAAATTAGCCAGACGTGGTAGTGTGTGCTTTTAGTCCCAGCTTCTCAGGAACCAGTGACAAAGGGTCTCTTGAGCACAGGAAATTGAGGCTGCAATGAGCTATGATGATACTATTGTACTCTAGTCTGGGTGATAGTGAGACCTTGTCAACCTGTTAAGGAAAGAAAAAAAAAAAAAATGAAGGCAGAACTGGAATCTAACTTTCTTTTTGTTTAACCTGGGAAAGTTAATTATATTTCTAGGCTTCAGTTTCATCATCTGTGAAAAAAAACAAAAAAAAAAAACCCAGAAACGATAATATCTAACTTGCAGGATAATCACATGGCTTAAACAGAATGATACATGTCAAATGATCAGAAAATATCTTGGCTACTCTCGTAAATTTTAGCAATCATTTATTGTTTTCATCATAATAGCCATCATCATCATTAGTGCAGATAACTAAGTATTGAATGAGAATAAACCAATGTTCCAGTTCATAAAAAACTCAAATGAAAACTGTTTAGGAAAAGGAAAAGTTACTACTTGACTTTGTTGCTGTGTTCTTGTTATAGCTGTTGTGGTGGCGGTGGCAGTGGTTATCCTATATATCTGTTTGGTGAAATTATTCTGTTTATTTCTTTTTCATGGCACTTGTTAATTGCTATTTGTCTGTTCACTTGTTTGTTGTTTCCAGTGAGGAAATAAAACATGTTCTGGTTTATCAATTTAAGTTAATAATCTCTAAACAAAGATAAACATTAGATTAGCAATTATAGAGCTTAAATGTACTCTGCATAATAAATAGAATAGGGATGAGTTAATAGAGGAAGCTACATTTACTCGATAAGGAAATTATGACATAAAGATGAAATGATTTGCATTGATCTAGCCAGAATTAAAGCCCAGGTCTCCAGACAATTATCTCCTTCCTATTCTTCCGTACTATGGCTCCTTCCACACAAGTAATGCCAAATCCAAGCCAGATAAATAGGCAAATATGATGAGCTGAAGTCTTAATGTAGATTACTATTCACTAATCAAAAGGCTGATATTGGTAGTGACATCCCATAGATATAATCTTTATGAGATTAGAGAGCTAATGACAAAGAATCTTCTAAATTTGGTATATTTTTGGTATCTTTTGATTATGTTAAATCTTTAGTTAGATGTCTTACAAAAAAAAGACTTTAAGAAACTCTTTATTATGATTGTCTCTATAGAAATCTTTACTCCATTGCTGATAAATAAGCATCATATATCAGCTTGACTTTCAAGGAAAGGCAAATCTAATCCTCCTGGGTAGCATCCTTTGTTCTTTGAGAGCTCTTCCTCTAACATTTTTGTGTAATATATTGAGTTAAGTCTGTCTCCCTATACTGTTACCCGTGTTATACTCTGCCCTAACGGTGAATATTCCAAATATAGTCATCAACATGATATAATTTATAATTTGACCATATTTCAGGTCAAAACAGTACAGTGGATGAAACTCTACCAATATTTATTCCTGATGCCTCTTCAAACTTTCAGAATTGTTTATTAAATTCAGATATCCCTGATCAAAGCAAATATATCAAGGAATGCATAGCCATAAACATCTTTGGATATATGGAAAATTCATAGAATATTCCTTACGTGGGAGACTAAAAGCCACATATAGAAGTTAATAGCCTTGTTTTTTATTATTTATTTATTTCAGAATATTATGGGGGTACAAACATTTTGGTTACATGTTATGACTTTGCCACACCCAAACCATGATTTGAGGTGTGCCTTTTCCCCCTACAAAGCTCACAGGGTCTATTAGTTTTGAGTTTACCCACTCCCAAACCCCCAATCCCTGAAGAATATTACTACCATGTGAGCACCATAGTGTTGATTAGTTAGTGCCAATTTGATAACGCGTACCTGTGGAGCCTATTCTTCCATTCTTCTGATACCTCACTTCGGAGGATTGTCTCAAGTTCTATCCCGGAAAATATGAGGTGCTAAGAAGATAATAGCCTTTTGTAAATGGAAGTTTATGTGCAAATAAGTCTCTTCCAAATGGGAAAGATATAACTTAGTGTTCCACTATAGGGAAGAACATTCCTTGAATTTGTTTTGGGGCAAAAAGTTAGAGGTCTTAGGAAGACCAAAGATGTGATTTAGGGTAAGAAACCTCATGCTATATCCTCTCTGTAACGAAACACAAAGCCACGTCTCTTACTTTCAGTGACAAAAATAAATAAATGAGTGAATAAATAAATAAATAAATAACTTGCAGTTGTGATTTAATAGAGAAATAGCACTGGCTTTGGAATCAATTTGATGAATGCATGGCATAAAGCCATTAAGATATCACTTACTCTCCAAGATGTTTAAAGAAAAATAAATACTTATTTTTATGATTTTAACAAATGGATAAAGTGATACTAATAGAAATTCTCTGCTTTCACTATAGCTAATTTATTGACAATTTTTGAAGGACTAATTTCTAGGAATCTCCTGTTTTTGAAACAATTTATGTACAAAATTAACAGGTAATGTGATTGTTAGAAAGCACAGAAAAACACTGACAAAAAATTACCAATTTTCCAGTGATTAACAGGGATTAATAAAGTTACACTCTTGCCTTATATTTAGAATTTAATTTTTGATTTAGTGTAGGCTTAGGTGTGAAAAACATTAGACGTACTCTTGGTCACAGTTTTATTTTCCTTATTAATATGAAAAATTTCACGTTGCCCCCAAAATATTGCAACACTTATTTTAAGGACTGTACAGACATATAATATTAATTAATAAATTACCTAGCAATTTATGCTATTCTCAAACACACATATCTTTAACATAGAAATTAATGTGCTGTAAGAAAATGATAAAAGAATGCACACATTTTAAAGCTATTAACCTATAGACCAAATTTGTCTTCAGTAAGTTTGGATCTAATTATATTTCAGCCATCATTGTATATTTGCCAGATACTTCAGTAACACTAGAAATATTTATTTATGTATTTATTTAGAGACAAGGTCTCGCTTTGTCATGCAGGCTGGAATGCAGTGGCATGATCAAAGCTCACTGCATCTTCAAACTCCTGGGCTCAAAGCTCAAACAATATTCCCCTCTTAACCTCCTGGGTAGCTACGACTACAGGTGCATGCCACCATGCCCACTTAATTTTAGCTTTTCTGTAGAGACAGGGTCTGGCTATATTGCCCAGCCTGATCTCAAACTCCTGGCCTCAAGCAATCCTCCCACCTTGGCCTCCCAAAGTGCTGGGATTGTAGGCAGGACCCACTATGCCCAGGCCAAAGGTAAGTTTTAAATCTAGTCATCTCTCACATAACTACCATAATATTAACTAGTATGGCAAGTAATCTCCCAAGATCAGAGATATTCTTCGGTGGAATTATATAATTTAACTGTGGACATTTTTCCCCAACATTTTTCTCAACTCTATATGGAAGAATGTGATTTTAGGACTATAAAAATAGTGCTTTGCCTCTAAAGATTTTGCTGTCATTATTCCACCAGGTCTCATCACATGAGCCACATTCATCTCTTTTCGCTTGAAAAGAACTAACATCATCATGTAAATTCCATAACTTTTAAAGAGCATTATGAAACACCACCACCCAAATAACATTTTCTGCTAGCAATAATGATCTCTAATTAATTCCTTTTAAAAAAGGACAAAAATAAAAAAAAATAATGTTACAGAAAATGCCATATCTTTGATTTTATTAACCTTCTGTTTGTTTCCAATAGACGTGAGAAGAAAGATATTTTGAGGTCATCTGTAACCCAAGTGGACTCGTGTCTTCTGATATCATCTCTTGCCAACAAGAAAAACAAGAAAGCTAAGAAGATGTTGGAGAGTAATTTTACCATGCCAACAGAGTTTATATTTGTTGGATTCACAGATTATCTACCTCTCAGAGTCATACTGTTCTTGGTATTGCTTGTGGCATATATATTAACTGTGGTGGGAAATATGGGCTTAATAATTCTAGTTAATATTGATTCAAGCCTTCAAACCCCTATGTATTATTTTCTTAGCAACTTGTCTTTCTTAGACATCAGCTATTCCACAGCAATTGCCCCTAAGATGCTGATAAATTTCTTAGCATCCAAGAAGAGCATCTCTCCCTATGGATGTGCACTACAAATGTTTTTCTTTGCTTGTTTTGCTGATGCTGAGTGCCTTATCCTGGCAGCAATGGCATATGACCGCTATGTGGCCATCTGCAAGCCACTGCTCTATCCTACACTGATGTCTAGGAGGGTCTGTATCTGCTTCATTGTGTTGGCGTACTTCAGTGGAAGTGTGACTTCATTGGTTCATGTCTGCCTCACATTCAGGCTGCCGTTTTGTGGCTCCAATATTGTCAACCATTTTTTCTGTGATATTCCACCTCTCCTGGCTTTATCCTGTGCAGATATCCACATCAATGAGCTTTTGCTCTTTGCCCTGTGTGGCTTCATCCAGACCAGCACTTTTGTGGTCATATTTATCTCTTACTTCTGCATCCTTATCACTGTTTTGAGTATCAAGTCCTCAGGTGGCAGAAGCAAAACATTCTCCACCTGTGCTTCCCATCTGGTAGCGGTCACCTTATTCTATGGAACACTTCTGTTTATGTACTTACGCCCTACCACCAGCTATGCCCCAGATACCGATAAGGTGGTTGCATTGTTTTATACTGTAGTTTTCCCCATGTTTAACCCGATAATCTACAGCTTCAGAAACAAGGATGTGAAAAATGCCCTCAAGAAACTATTAGAAAGAAATTGGATTTTCAAATGAATACGAATTTAAGTCATTTAAGACAAAGGCCTAGCTTGCCCTTCCAATCTCATCATCTCCAATTATGCCATGATCATCTTATGTGTCAACTGTTAAAAATGTATTATTTTTCCAGAAATAAAGTCAATGTTTTGTCCTTAATGCCTTCAAATTTTTCATCCTCCTTATAGAAATGTTCCTCCAAAATTATTCTACTCTGTAAAACATTACCGAATTGAGAAGCAATAATAATTGCTATCCAATATGTGCTCCAAAGATATTCTATGCCTTGATCCGTTATATTATTTATCGTATTGTATTGAAGGTATATTCTGAATTGCCAGTCAATCCCTCATCTCCATATTAAAAGCTTCTTAGCAGCAGGAAATATGTGTATAGGTTTATTTTTCAATATGTGTATGGCACCTGATATATTGCACGGCCTCCCTACCTGTGTTTTTAAGGGATAGATGGTTGGGATGGATGTATGGATAGGTAGATAGGTGAATGAGTGGGTAAATCTAGCCTTCACTGTTTTGAAAGTGCATCTGAATTTGCATTTATAAAACTTTTATCAACAGGGGAATTTTATTAAATTCAGTGGCAGTGATGATGGTCTCACTGGCTCTCAGAAAATCTGGTGCATAACAATAGTCTCATTAATATTATTCAGAGTAAAGTTTTATCACATTGTCTCTCTTTAAGTTAAATTGATTACTGAAAGACATCTGCTACTCTTTAATTAACAGTAGGTACTTGAGAAAACCAAATAAGTGTGTGAACAATATTAAGATTATAAACTATATAAATTACTGATTATTTCTGTGCATGTTACTGACATTGTCTTTGAGGCAGTATCTTCAAGAAGAGATGAAAAAATTCTCTAGTCATTTTATTCTGTAAATTTACAATGCAAAACCAATTGAATTATAAGCATTTTTTTTCTCCAGGATCAATTTTGATCATTAAATTATCAGATTTTTTTGCCATTCCTTTTGATCCTTCAGTCTTTGTTTACTTTTTGTTTTATTTTTACAAAGTTGATGCAATAAACCGTATTCAAGTGAACATATAATATTGTGAATTTTGTAACAATTGTGAAAATATAAATGACTAAGTTAGGTACATTGAATATAATCTTATACATTGACACAATTAAGATATCACCTACTGAAATGGGTTGTGTTGAGGATTGAATAAACTAATATATGTAAAGCTATTAGTGTACATATGATTTGTAGATTAAATTATCTAATCTGTACAGGTGTACATATTGAGAGCTCAGTTCCAGACCACTGCAAAAAAATAAATATTGCAATAAAATTAGTCACATGAATTTACTGGTTTTTCAGTGCATAAAAAAGTTGCACTTAACTATACTGCAGTCTATTGTGTGTGCAATAGGATTATGTCTAAAATATGTACATACCTTAATTTAAACATATTTTATTGCTAGGAAATAATAACAATCATCTCAGCCTTAGAGAGTTGTAATCTTTTTGCTGGTGGAGTGTCTTGCCTCAATGTTGCTGGCTTCTGACTGATCAGGGTGGTTGTTGCTGAAGGTTGGGGGCTATGGAAACTTAAGACAATAATGAAGTTTGTCAAATTGATGACACTCCCTTTCATGGAGGATTTCTCTGTAGCATGGAATGCTATTTTGATAGCATTTTACCCACAGTAGAACTTCTTCCAAAATTAGATTCAATCCTCTCAAATCCTGCCTTATCTTTATCAACTAAATTTATGTAATATTCTAAATCCTTTGCTGTCATTTCAATAGTGTTCACATAATCTTCACTAGGAGTAGATTCCATCTCAAGAAACCACTTTCTTTGCTTATCCATAAAAAGCATCTCCTTAACCATTCATACTGATCACTTGCTTGAGTTACTATAGTAGTGACTACATAAATTCTAAAGGAAGTGGTTTATAGCATGTGCCATTAATTTCCCTACATTTAATCATATTGTACTTTCTCTGCTTTGAATCTTCAACTATATTCTCACTATGCACCTAACTTCATTCATCTGTTGACTGTTTTGTTGAATTTTTAATTTCTATCTTCTTTGAAGACTTGGTAATAGCTTCTATTTGTATCCAAAATCACTGCAATGTTGTATGGTTGAGATCTTCACAACTGAATGTAATTTTGTCATAATTCTTGGGATTTTCTACAATATTTGGATTGACATAAAGCTTCATTATTTTATTTCTCTGCATATAGTCCTCTGCCTTTATGTGACAATATCTAATACATACTCATGAATTAACAAAAAAATCTTAACAAAATCATCTGCCACCATCTCCCATGTTCACTACTGCTTCATTAAAATGGAAGTTACCAAAAAAAATTATAAGACATATCCATGGATTTATGGTGCCTACTGAATTATTAGAGAGGAAAAAAGATAGACTAATGGCCAAGAAACATATGAAATAATGTTCAACATCTCTAATCATCAGGGACATGCCAATCAAAACCTCAATGAGATCTCACTTAACTCCAGTGTGAATGGCTTTTATCAAAAAGTCCCAAAACAACAAATGTTGGTGTGGATTGAGAGAGATAGGGACACTCATACACTACTGGTGGGATTGCAAACTAGTACAACCTCTATGGAAAATAATATGGAGATACCTCAAAGAACTAAGAGTAGAACTACCATTTGATCCAGCAACCCCACTACTGGGTATTTACCCAAAGGAAAAAAATGAATTATATGTAAAAAGACATCTGCACTTGAATGTTTATAGCAGCACAATTCACAATTGCAAAGATATTGAAACAAGAGAAGGAAGTAAAAGACAAAACAAAGCAATATAAAATAATAAAGTACAAAACTTCCTGGATTTGGTGGAGCAATTATATCTGGCATTTAACTGGAGACCACTCCTATTACATAATATAAAATACACCAAGTAAATTGAAGGTGGGCCTAAATATGAAAGAAAAACAATAAAAAATAAGACAAGAACTTAGCAATGAAAGAATGAACAAACCCATCCAACTTGGAAAGGAAGAAGTATAACACTCATTATTCTCAGGAAACATTATGTACATAGAAAATTCTTAGCAATGCATACCACATCAATATACAAAAGTCTAATGTCTCTGTATATATTAATAGGAAGTAAGCTACCAAAATCCTTCATAATACATTTTAAGCTGAAGCCATAAGCCACAAAACTGTCTCTCTCAGCAGACACATGTTAGACTGGAGGAATAAACATTCAGAAGATAGGAAGTTGAGTTTATTTCAAGAAAGCTTTTTAAGAAGTAGTAGTTTTAATTTTCTTTGATGACCACCTTGTAATCCAAGAAAATCAAGGAATTGAAATTTGTATGGAATTGCTAGTAAATCATCTAACATAAAAACATCGCTGCACACAATGGTCTGCTGACACCCATTGCTTGCTTCTTGCTTGACCACCTGTGGCTTAACTTGGTTCTATTTCTTTGTTTGTTTTGTATTTAAGAGCTTGTTTTGCAGAACTGGAAGAGTACTGAACAAACAGAAAAGGGAACATAGCCCCTCAGCATCTGCCAGACCACACTCTGAGAAGTCACATGAAACCAGCCCCACAGAAAACATCTGCTCTGGAAAATAACCACCTTTCATTATTATTTTGCCACAACTGCTTTGCTCTCTATAACTCCAATAAAAATCCCAAGTCACTCATCCTCAGGCCATCCTTTCTTCCTCCTTTCATGCTGTGCCCTTCCTCTGTTGGAAAGTAAAATAAACTTCTTGCTTTAAAACCTTTCTTAATCTTTGAGTTGAGAATTCTTTCTCAGCCTGGAGTATGAGCCCCTTCCCACCCCCCGAGAATTGGTTTGATATTTTGTGCATTTTGTTTTTGGTATTTTCTGACAACTAGGCCAAAGTAAGATGTTCTCCTGAGAAACATGCTAAAGTACCCTTGCTGAAGTACCAAGCACATGGGGGGACCAAAGGCTCTTGCTCATTAAGGTTTACTGAAAAATCACTGACACGAGGCAGATTGATTAATAGGAGGAAAATGATACTAATTTATTTCATTTAACATATACACACAGGAACCCTTGGGATGAAGATTCAACTCTTCAATGAGGTAAAGAGGTTTCTAAAGACTAGGGCTATGAGGAGGGAGAGGAGAAGAGGCTTGACTAGCTAGCTAAGGTAGTCTTGATATTTAAATGAATCTCCCAGGTAGCAGCCCTTGGAGAGAAAAGATGTAGATGGTAAGTGGTTCTTTTCAGATCTTGAAAGTGTTAGACTCTTAATCTTGTCTAGATCAGGAGGGGAAAGACTTAGTTATATTAATGCAGATTCTTTACAGATGAAAATTTCCCCCCACTAAAGACAGCTTTAGTGCGTGACTGCTATCTGTGAGATCCATGACATTCATCCCAAAATATGTCAAAGAAATATATTTTGGGGTAAAATTTTTAAAACTTCCTTCACAGATATCACTATGAATCAATTCTATTGTATTTTCTTCAGAGATCGTACATTCTGATTGCCCCCGAATATCCATCCTACATTTCTTTCTATTTATTGTGATATTCAAGAAATTGATTGCCTTAAGGGAACCATTAGGTTCCTGAGAGTTTCCTAAATCCCCCAAGAAACAGGAGGAACTCTTAGCAATATATGTATGAAATCCTTTTAATCAGGAGATTAACTCAAGGGACTCTATCCCCACTTGAAGGAAGGTAAATACATAAGCGAACTTTTCATCTAAACCTATCTTCTGATATGAGTGTGTTTTGATCACCTTGCTCTTAGTTTCATACAAAGAAGGCTGTGTCTTCGATTCTCATTTATTAAAGCATAAATTTGAATTTAATCCCAATGCCTGTGACTACTGTTCTATAGTTTATTTAATTTGTTATCATTGTAAATGTCAAACAAATTGAACTAATTGTTTTTGGTGTTTTGTTTTTGTTTTGGGGAACTACAGCTAGATGAACAATGAAGCTCCTAAATGACCAAAGGGGTTGAACATTTTTACTTCTATTGGTAGGTTAAATTTACTTATTTGAATATCTTATATACATGCATTCTGTAAATCAGTTAAATTTCTATTAAAAAATGAAGAGAAAAAAACTGTATTCATATTTTAATCTGATAAACATTGCAAATTACAGGGGCAAGAGAAATTTGTAATTTTCCCAAGTAGGATAATGGGTGGGAATGTATTTATCAATCTCTTTTTCTACATTAACATCGAAGATTTTGTGCAACTTCTACTGGAAGTAATAAAAATATCAGTGGCTTAATACAATGGAATATTCTTTCATAAGGATGAATTACAATCTAAATCATAACTAAGTATTCCCATGGGATTATTCACCTATCCCTGTAGACACTCTAGATCTCATAGCTGTCTCCTTGTTTGTTGTTATTTCGGTAGTCTTGCAATATTCTCTTCCTGAGTTTTCCCTACTCTGCAAGAACAGTGTCTCCCAAATGAAAAGAGGATCAAGCTACCAAATACATCATTCTTTATGCTGTAGAGGTAATGTTACCAGTATCCTGCTTTGTTTAACATGTTTATTTGTTTCCTCACCTGGTCCAGGCAACCCAGAGTGAGTGCACTCCATTCCAGCCTTATGGCAGAGTCACATCTGCCCAGGTTGTCCTCACATAGTCTCCTCACAGGAAAAGGCTGATTCAGGCTGCTGGGTGAGCCTTGATCACACATTTAGACAGGACCTGTGCCAATCTGTCCCTGTCAAAGGGACTAGTGCCTTGTGTTCATCACTCCTTCCTAGTTCCACTGTTTATGCTTCTACAATAAACAGGACTTGATCCCACTGTGAACTAAAATAAAATCTGAAGCCTCTCAGCTGAGTGAATGGCCAAGGGGGCCCCAGAAATAACATAAAGCTGAGTTGCTGGTCACAAGCAGGGAGGTCAGACATGCCTTGGCATGCCCCACTCCTTTCTTAGAGATGTCCTTTGTAACTCATTAACAGGCCTAAGGCTATAAAAGACCAAGCTTAAATCACATCTGCAGGTCATCAATTCACTTAACAGATCACTTCAGTCTGGGTATGTCTACGGGCTTATCTCTGATTAACACACTTCCTTATCTTAACTTAAAACATTCCAAGCCTTCAGACATAGCTTCAATTCCTTAACCAATTACAAATTAAAGAATCTTTAAAGCCACAGATAACCTGCAATCAATACCCCCCTCCCTTAGAGATATCTCATCTTTGAAGGCCTAACCAATGTACCCATTCTGTGTATGAATTCATGACTTTACACCTAATACCTGTCTCCCTGAAATGTATAAAATCAAATTGTAACTCAACCATGGCAAGACCATTTTCTGGGTTTCTTGGGCACGGCTACAGTCCCTGGTCACACATACTTGGCTCAGAGTAAACCTCTTTAAATTATTTTGCAGAGATTTGGCTCTTTTCCTTTGACAACACAAACAAACAAAGGTAAATCAAAGTTTTGACTTACTGGACCCCAGGTCAGACAATGAAAACACCTATTTTGAAATCTTGCAGAAGACTGAGCGACAGAAAATATAGTTCAATTGAATTACTATGTATGTAAGGAGGTAGGTGATAAGTGTCTGCTTATCCAGTGGGATAGTGGTAAGTAACCGTTTGGAATATGGTTTAGATGAACTAAGAATCAGATTCTTCCTCAACTGATTTATAAAAATGATACATAGTACTGCAGTTAAGAATCTGGACAAAGCCAACTAAAAGCACAAAAATGTAGTTATAAAAGATGCTACTAATTTATATTTATATTTATTCCTATTTTTGTATAAGAAAACATAGCTGTGTTTTTCAGGCAAAATGTAGTAATGTGTTAGTTGTTTGAAATAGATATTGCATATTCTAAGAGTCATGTTGCAGCATGAAAGGAAAGGAAGTAATGCAAATAAGTAACTATATGTTGCCTAGGATTGCTTTGTTTTATGAGTTTGCTTTGTTTTCTCTCAGAAAAAGTATAAGGACTTCTTTTTCCTGAGTCACAGTAAGGTGTTTTTATTGGATATCAAAGTCTAATTACGAGTTGCTGTTCACCATTTTTCATATTCCAGCTCGGAGTGGCTTCTTCCCACTTCCTGGTGTGAACTCTTCTCAGAAGCCAGTGCCACTGCCTATTTTCCAAGGATGACTCCAGAGTTCTTGGATGCTAGGTCCTTGCCTTTTGTCATATACAACTTAAAAATAAAAGTGGTGCAGGAACTAAACCTGAAGGCATGAGTGGAATATCTCAGGTTTAAACGCCATGTTATTGTTTATTCTTCTCTCTTGATAACATTTGGCATTAGCTACTCATAAATTCAAAGCAAGAAATGTAAAAGAGGGTTTCCATGGGATTGCATATTAAAGTTCCAACTTTGGTACTTATGCTTTTATAAACTGGACTTTTCTTTACATACCTTTAGAATGAAATTCACTTTAGTTTGTTGTCCACATTAAGACCAGCATTTTAAATGCATCCTGAAGCTAAGACCCTAAAGTTTTCTTTTTCCATTCATGGAATTTTTTATGCCATAGGCAAATAGACAGTCTTAGAAGACAGTAGCTACGTTCTAGTTAAAATGCTCTGATTTTAAGGTTAGACAACCAGAGAAGAAAAGTCACTCAAATCACACAGCCAGTTACAGATTTCAAATACTCTTGATGTTGCAGCCCTCTTACTCTCAATTCATTCAAATCTCCTTATCATTAACAGGTTCCAAGAAACAGAAACACATGGCTGATGTGAACTTTACATTGGTTACTGAGTTTATCCTTTTGGGACTGACAGATCGTGCTGAGCTGAAGGTGTTTCTCTTCCTGCTGTTCCTGTTGATCTATACCATTTCCTTGGTGGGGAATCTGGGAATGCTATTTCTAATCCAAATAACTCCCAAACTCCACACACCCATGTATTGTTTCCTTAGCTGTCTGTCATATGTTGATGCCTGCTATTCATCAGTTTTTGCACCCAAAATGCTGCTGAACTTCTTTGTTGAACAGGAGACAATCTCATTCTCTGCATGCATCGTGCAGTATTTTTTATTTGTATCACTCCTTACTGCTGAGGGCTTCTTGCTGGCAGCAATGGCTTATGATCGCTATGTGGCCATCGTAAACCCTTTGCTTTATAGAGTGTCCATGACGAAGAAAGTTTGTGTTGTGCTCGTATTTGGCTCATGTGTAGGAGGTTTAATTAATTCGCTGACACACACAATTGGCTTGGTGAAACTGTCTTTCTGTGGGCCAAATGTCATCAGTCACTTCTTCTGTGACCTTCCCCCTCTGCTGAAACTGTCATGCTCAGATACATCCATGAATGAATTGTTGCTTTTAATTTTTTCTGGCATCATTGCCATGATCACCTTCTTGACTGTGATGATCTCCTATATCTTCATCGTTGCTGCTATCCTGAGGATTCGCTCAGCAGCAGGTAGACACAAAGCCTTCTCTACCTGTGCCTCACATCTAATGACTGTGACTTTATTCTACGGCTCAATAAGCTTCAGTTACATTCAGCCAAGCTCCCAATATTCCTTAGAACAAGAAAAGGTGGTATCTGTGTTTTATACCCTGGTGATTCCTATGTTAAACCCATTGATTTACAGCCTTAGGAACAAGGAAGTGAAAGATGCTGTGAAAAGGGCTACAGAAATGAAACATTTTCCTTGTTAATTTGATAAGTCTGCTAATAGACCACAAACAGGTGATTTGTATAATGATGTCTATAAAGATTTAGTAAAGTTTCAGTCACACAGGAATCTTAGAGTTTATTTAATTAGAGTCCCATGTTTTACAGAAGAAGAAAAAGACTCGGAGGGGAATGGGGATAGGGATGGGGGAGAAGCACCTTAGAACACACAGCTGCTTATTGTGTTAACTAACCTAAAAACCAGAGGAAGATGTAGGGTCGTTACCTCTAGTCAATTAATGACATTTGCATTTCTTTACATGAGTAGAAATTAGACAGTCAAATATATATAGACTTGCACAAATAGAGACAGACAATTATAAAATTCATAAATGATAAAATATCTCTTAGCTTGATTCTCTATTGAGTATGGAAATAAGCAAAATACATTCACGTCAAAAAGTATTGGGACTTTTTTTACATAGATAATGGACAGCTACATGTTCCAGAAATTAGCCTGGATTATTTATAGCCCAATAGTCTTCAAAATAAACACGCACACGTAAAAATACTCAGAAAAGGAACATGGTCCTAGATTACCTCTCTACTCAACAGTGCTTAGTCTGAGCCATTTCCCCGTTCCTGGCCTCAGTTCCCACTACTATGTATGAAGTCAAATAGGGCTGAATGTCATAGTTTATTACTCCACATGAAAAAATTCCTAATACTCAGAGAAACCTTACTATGAAGAATTTTACATCATATTTAGAAAAAATGACTCCAAGACCATTAGGGCGTCATTAATAATCAGATTTGTTCCTCTTTTTTCTTTAACCACTTTGGTACGCGCACTCACTGGCCCTGAAACCTTGCCCACAGCCGGCACTCATATTCCGCACGATAGTTTGTGCTGTGCATTGACGACGAATCCATTTTGTTCTTGTGTGATGAGGAAAGATTTAAAGCACTGACAGCTTGTTTTACTCTACAGGCAGCTTTACTTGCAATGTAAATCAGAATAGGTAACATATACATATATGTTTTCATTACATTATTTTTAAATGTTCACAATTTTATTTTGATAAATGAAAAATTAGAAAAGTCATATCACGGCTGTTAGCTAAAGTCGATGCTCGGTTCATCTGTGACTAGCGACTATAGTCGACGCTCGTACCGAAGGGTTTAAGGATCTTCTAGCATTCTTTTTAGACATTAAACAAAATATTCCCCAATGATGTTTTCTAGGTGGGGAAAACCTGTGAAGCCAATTGTTTTTCCTTCAATTCAAATTATATATACAAGTGCAACATCATAAAATCAAACCCACAAATACTGATTATTCCATAGCGATCTCTTCTCAAATTGCTATCCTATCAGGAAAAATAAAATAACAACAACAAAAACAGTATTCTACAGAATATATTCACTTATAAGTACAATTATGTTAAATTTTTAAAGTTTGTTTTAAATATTGAAATAAATAGAGGCAAAAAGGCTAAGCAGCTCAATGTGGCTGCTGAAGACCCACTAAGTATTAATTAATATTTTATGTGGCAGGCTAGATTAAACAATGATATAAGTGAATAACACCAGTGTCTGTATAAATGAAAATGAAAGTAGCATATTAAAATGCTTACTATATTAGACATTCATGAAAATAAATTGATATGGAAGTTTAATTTTCCCAGAAAAAAACAATAACACTAACAACAACGGGCAACATTCGTGTAGCCTTTCATGATTTTTTAAAGCTCATTCAATATATTATTTGAAATTGGGTAAAAGATTATGTATATGTGACATTTACATATGTGAGATATTTATTTAAGTGCATTTATGTGAAAATTTTTATTTTAAGAATGAAATGAAATAATAATAAGTAAACCTAATTTTATATAGTTGTTCATAATTTTACAAAAGTATTCTCTGTATTACATCCTAGACCTAGAGTATGAACCACAAAGGATGTTATACAGGCAAGATAATTGAAACTCAAAAGAAAAACATGAACTACTTATAAATTGTGTTGCACTATATGCTCCACAAAAGAAGCCTGCCAGGCCAGGATGCAGATAAATAATACAGTTCACTAAGGGGATATATATGGGAGGGGAGGTAGTGTCTCATCTGCAAAAAGTGGTGTTTTTTTTTTTTTTTAACCTTCAACTAATTCACTCTAACAAATAGTTATATTGTAATAGTAACAGAAACTAGGCATGGCAATGAGAAAAATATTATTCTCCTAGAATTCTGTCTGAAATAGAGGAGGGTGATGGGAGATTTTTATAATGTAGATTGAAAAATTCCTATCTTCAGAATAAAGCTATATTTTAAATATTTACTTATATATTACATATAAAACATGAGGCTATGTATGCAGTTTATTTGTATATTAATTTATTTATATATTATATATTCACATTTTTGTTGAAACTGCAAGGCTATTTTGGACTGCCTTTCTCCAGGCACAGAATAACTAATTGCTGAGACACGGAGGATAGCCAAGGAACAAAGGAAATTTTAATGTGAAAGATATCTTGTGAAACAGCCTCAAATCCATCTCCCCAACTGACAGAGAGTGAAAGCTTCTTAAAGAGGGACTAAGTGCATTGGTGCCACTGTCCTAATGTGTTTGACAGTCTGACTTGATTATAGGATGAAGAGAAATTATATCCTACTTCAATTTCTTTTACTCTCTGAGCTCCTCTTAAGCCCAGATCCTTTGACAAGTTCACCAGAGCATAGCTGTGTGTATGGAACAAACAGGGCCCTAGCAATTGCTTGTTGCTAAGTACCTCTCAGCTTTCCAATGCTTGCTTGCAATTTTCTTTTTCTCAGAATTTATGTATTTATATTTTTTACTTTAAATAAAATCTTTGTGTGAATACATACTGTGTAGTCTGGTGAATCCTTTCAACTAAATTAGAGAAAACATAGCAACTTTATTGTTCTTTGGGTTTAATAACACATATGGATACAAAGTATTTGATTAATAATTTGGCAATATTTAGAGATACATATTACCTTAATTGGATTGACATGTAGGTTCTCAAAAAGTTAACTTACCTATTTCATTAAGTCTAAATAGGTTTATATTATCTTATTTTATTTCATTTAATAAGGCTTATTTACTAAGTGCTTTAAGTTACCACATTTTTATTTTGTTTTTGAAAGTATTTAAACTTTTGCTATCTTTTTTACTTTGTTATTTTTGGAATTTGTTTAAATTACTGTTATCAGCAAGTACAAAAAGACATTCTATGATAAAGACATCTGTACTCTAATGTTTATAGTAGCACAATTTGCAATTGCAAAGATGTGAAAACAACCCAAGTGCCCATCAATACATGAGTGGATTAATAAAACGTGGTATATGTATACCATGGAGTACTACTCAACTACAAAAAACAATGGTGAAATAGCACCTCTTATATTGTCCTCAATAGAGATTGAGCCCATAAATTGAGGTATCACGAGATGGAAAAACATGCATCACATATACTCGCCATCAAATTGGCACTGACTGACCAACACTAAGGTGTTCACATGGTAGTAATACTCACTGGGTGCTGGTCAGGTTGGGGAATGGGGGGTAAACCCACAGCTAACAGAAGCAGAATGCACTGTATGGGGGAGGGACACACTGGTAGCCCTGGCTTGGGTGGGGCAAATGCATTACGTATAACCAAAACATGTGTACCCCCATAATATCCTGAAAAAAAAACTGCTTTTACATATCTTTTGGTATTGAAAAAAAGACAAAAACCCAATGTGTAAGTTTACTACTTACATGATTTCTGATAATCATGTACATTCATTTTTATCTTTTTTATTTGTTAAAGACTTAAAAATTATATTTGTCTATATATATAAATTTTTATTTTACTTATTTATTTTATTTTCTAAGTACTAAGAATCCTTTCATTATTCAATACTTGTTTATATTTTTATCCTTTTTTATTTTCTGCATTGTTTCATTTATCATTATTCAATGCTCACTGTTGTTAGTCATTTAATTTTAACTATGTCCACTCCTATTATCTTAACTTTTTCTATCTCTGGTTCTATTGATACGAGCCTTTTCATCATTTTTCCAAAGAATGACCCTAAATGTTATATTGTCTGATTCCTTTTATCTCATGAATCTATTTTTTCTCTGTAAAATCAAACATGATTTGGCTGATATAGAAATTTACCTATTCTTTAAGACATTTAATAGCAATAAGAAAGTGAGAAACAAAAATAGTTTCCTTGCTATGTGTTTTTATATTTTCCAAGTAAATATATTATTTCTTGTGATCTACCTATTATATTCTCAATGTATAAATATAAACTATAAATAAAAATATAATGAAATAAAACAGAAATCTTGTGAAATCCTGCCATTATAAGGAAGCCAACGTTCTCTTCTAATCCACATCTTCCAAAGCACCATTAATACGCAAACCTCCTACTACTAACATGCACATGCAAAATGTTATATATAAAATTATGAAGTACTGTCCTTCTTGTTTTTATAAAATATTGTTATGTTTTGCAAATACATTTACATTTACATTATTTCTTACGTGTTAGGAAAGTAAGAATTTCATCAGCAGAGCTGCTCTAAAACATTTTTTTGACTGGCAAGTATTATATGGTGTAGATGTGCATCAGTGGTTTTCATATATTCTGAGAATGTCTTCCCTTTTCTTCTAATTTTGTTTTGCATTATTAAGAAAGAAACTTTACACATATTTTTGAAGAAACCACATCCTTTAATAATTATTGGGGAAATATTATTTCTACAAGATACAATTTCACTAATTCAGCTTGTAAAGTTATATATACATATATAATTTTATTTTTTCTTTTAAAAGGAAAAAAATGTCAAATACTGACCAAAATGGATACAATAATTAAAGGGAGGGTGGAATAGTATACCAGCCTGGGCCTGGTGGGATACAGAATGCATTGCAGATGATTCAATTGAAAGAACATTAATGAGAGGACTGTTTACACAGTGTATTATTTTCCAAGGTCTATTTTAACAAATTACCCCAAATTGAGTGGCTTAATACAACAGAAAATTAGTTCCTCACCAGTTTTCTTGGTCAGTGTCCAAAACCACCATGTGGGCAGGACCTCATTCCCTCCAAAGGCTCTAAGGAAGAATCATTCTTTACTTCTTTTTGCTTTTAGTGACACTTGGCCTTCCTCAGCTCGTGGATGAATCACTTTAGTTTCTGTGTTCCCCTTCACATGACGTTCTTCTCTGTTTTTCTGTCTGTTTTCCAATTTTTTTTTTTTGACTCTTTGTCTCTTATAAGAACACTTGTCATTGGATTTAGTACGCATCCTAAACCATGGTGATCTCATTTCAAAATCCTAAAAAGACCTTTCTTCCAAATCAGGTTACATTTGCAGGTTCTGGATGTAAATATATTTTGAGAGGCTAATATTCAAACCACTGCACATGGGAAAATTCAGAAGCTTCCAATGCTGAATAGATATGACTAAAGCTACAAATGGGAGAAAATGATGTGATTAGAGAACACTGAGATCAGGGCTGATAGAGTAAACACCCTCAGGATTTTTAGTCTTAAAAGAACATGGACAGAGACAACAGATAGAAGGAGGCAGAAATGCAAAGAAAATCCCAAATCCTACTTTCCACCATTTTATCAACTTCTCTTTTTTCTCTTTGGTTAGATCCAACCATAGAGTCAGAGAAAGGCATGAAATGCATCTTAGAGAATAAGACGGTTAAAGAAAATTTATCCTGAAACATGTAATCCCTGGTTATATGACACAGTCAAATATCTTTCATTGTATTACTCAGGTCGTCTCTTAAATCAATAGCCAGCCATTGATTCTCAACATGAGATCTTTGCAGTTGAATTAATTTGTACTCTGATCACACAGAAACCTTTAACTCTAGAAATAAAGTTACTCTATGAAACAAAGGCCGCTTGACAAAGTGTAAGGTTGTTATCATGATTTAAATTATCATTATTTAAGAACAAGGAGCAGAGCTAAAAATGTTTTTCTTCCCCCTTTGGTAGCTATATGACAAACCTATAAACAAATCGTTTATGTAATTTGCTCATGTTAATAACTTCTTGCCTCATGTTAATAACTTACCTAATAGTTTTCTCTGTTACACCATGATACCTTTGTTCCTCAGATTATATATAACGGGATTCAAAATTGGGATTAAAATGGCATAGAAAAGAGAAATTTTTTCCCCATTCTTTCAAATTGATTTGGTTTGGGTTATAAATAAGTGATAGCAGAAGAACGTGGTTTAAAAAACAGTAGAGTGTATTGAATAACATGTTAACATGTTAAAAACTCTTCAAATAGCATATTGTAAGTCTGTTTAAATTTGACTTCATCATTATAGAGTTTAGTTATGAGCTGTGGCCTCTCTCTATGTGCTTTCTCATTGCCCAGGAGTGTAGCCTGGGCTTTTTGACATAGTGGTGGAAAGGTTTCCACAGTTAAACAAGACAGTCCTAATGCCCAAGGACTATTCACCCTTGTGAATGTCCTACTGACCAAAGCTAATCACATAGCTAAACCAGGGGTCAAAATGGGAGAGAACAACAAAATGGTGTGAACACAAGAAACCATGACTGGGGTTATTACCACATAGCTGTTGCATGGTCTTTTTAATTATCACATAATTGTCTATTGAATGCATGTGCCACATTTATTAAAATAATTTTCAGTATGAACATTCATTTATGCCTTTTTCTTAGACAAATAGTGCTACAATAAACATACAATTATTATTTGTATTACTCATCTTCATACATACTGTTATGCATTTAGATTATTATTTCTACTAGATAAGTATTTAGCAATGACTATGTAGTATCTAAGAATGTTTGCTTCTTCAGAAAGACAACAAAGGAATGGAAAATGGTGTGATTTCAATGATGAGATACACTATATGTCTTTTTAGTTACACGGCTCAATTACAGCTTATAGTGTGAGGGAAGATTGATGCTTAAAATACAGCATAGCTAAATAAATTCATACAGTTGTCACAACTCTAAGGACATAAAGGTCCACTAAAAGAAAATTAAATCAAATGAATCTTCATAAAAATTAAATAGGACAAACAATAAATTCTGTTAACTTCAATTGCCACACAGTCCTAACAGTTTGGGAAGAACTTTCCTCAGGGCCTCTGTAACATCTTTGTTCCGCAGACTGTAGATTAGAGGGTTAAACATTGGGGTCAAAATGGTGTAGAAAAGAGAGAGCAGTTTGTCTGTTCCCTCAGACTGATTGGATTTGGGTTTCAAATAGGTGATAGTGGCTGATCCATAGAATAAAACTACAACTATGAGGTGGGACGAACAAGTGGAAAAGGCTTTGGTCCGTCCTGTGTTTGATGGCAACTTCAGGATGGTTGAGATGATCCTACTATAGGACCCAAGAATCAACACAAAGGGAACTGTCACAAATAATATACCAAATATATAGACCAACATCTCATTCACAAAGGTGTCTCCACAGGCCAGCTTGAGCACAGGGGGAATGTCACAGAAGAAGTGGTTGACTTGGTTAGATCCACAAAAAGGCAGAGAGAAAATCTGGTATGTTTGCCCTATGTCCACTGGAATTCCACTGATCCAGCAAGCAGCTACTAACTGGATACAGGCTTTGTGGTTCATGATTAAAGGATAATGCAGAGGGTTACAAATGGCCACATAGCGGTCATATGCCATCACGGCCAGAAGGAAACACTCTACGGCTCCCAGCGTGAGGAAAAAACACATCTGTGTGGCACAGGCAAGAAAAGAAATAGTTCCTTTCAGGGTCCAAAGATCCATGAGCATTCTAGGAAGAGTGACAGTCACATAACACATTTCTAGGAATGAAAAATTGCTGAGAAATAAATACATGGAAGTCTGAAGATTAGGATCGACTCTTATTATTAGAATTATGATGCCATTTCCCAGTAGAATAATCACATAGATGAGTAAGAATAGACCAAAAAGAAGCCAGTGAAATTTGGGAATATCAGAAAAGCCCAGGAGAATAAATTCTATTATTGTAGTGAGATTTGTTTCTGTAATTTTTAATTTGCTTTCTATCTGTGGATTTAGATATCTTGGCTGCATTTTTGTTTTCAATAATTGGATTGCAACATGGGTTTAGAACTTTAAAATTTCTTAATTTCTTTCTGACATTTGTATTCTGTGATTCTGGGAGATTCGATGTGAAGCCAGAAGCATTGAAGAAATCTGCAGAAAAAGAAAATCAATGCAATGAATTAAATGCTGGAACAATTGATTTATAATACTAAATTTTCATTCTAAATGTACCAATATGATCCCAATGACTACACATTTTTACTGAACTCACAATATTGGAAGGAATATTGCAAGTGAGCTTCTTCTTTCAATCTAATTATTTTTCTTAACCCCAGGATTTGCTCAAACGACCTCTCTTTTCAGAAAGACTCCACTCTTTGCAAATATTGTTCTTTCTTTAAGTTTCAAACATTTTCTTGTGATCTTGCTTATTTCATTTGTGTTCCTCTTTGTAGAAGGAATGTGAATCCCTCCCAACATTATACTCAAATAGGACTTGGTTTTACCATTCATTTTTCATTGAGGGAATAAGGTTTTGCATTTTTATTTTCTATTCTCATGTTGTCATATTTATTTAAGTGATTGTGTAAGCAATTGAGGCCAGGTACCTGTTTTCACAAATTGTCATATCATCTCCTATATGGTAGCAATTGCATTTTATAATTATTAATTTATAACCTCAAGATATATAATCAGTTTAAGTCAACATGTTTTTATTTTCTATTACCAATTATATTCATTTTCATCTGCTAGGGTTAGAATCCGAGCTTCTTCATTTAAAATCTCCCTAAACCACATCTAAGCCTATATTTCTTCCATGATAAAAATCAGGCTTTAGTTAAAACCCACTTTTTATTCTTTTGGCCAGCGGCTGAGGCATCTGAGAAAAATGCACACAAGGGAAACACATATGTCTTTGGTCTTATTTGAATAGTGAACACAGGCCAGGTGCGGTGTCTCACACTTGTAATCCTAGCACTGTGGGAAGCCAAGACGGGAGACTCACTTGAGCTCAGGAGTTCCAGACCAGCCTGAGCAAGAGGGAAACCCCCTCTCTACTTAAAAAAAAAAAAAAAAAATAGACAAATTAGCCAGGCATGGCAGTGCATGCCTGTAGTCCCAGCTACTCAGGAGGTTGAGGCAGGAGGATTGCTTGAGCCCAAGAGTTGGAGGTTGCAGTGAGCTATGATGAAGCCACTACACTCTATCAGGGGTGACAGGGTGAGAATCTGTCTCAAAAAAAAAAAAAATAGCGAACACAAAAAGAAAAGAGCAATTAATTTTGCTTAAAGATGCTATCAAACTTCTTTAGTATGTGTTCTCTTTTTGTTCTACCACATTTTACCACATTAAATTAGTATTACTTCTTCTCAAAGATCTACCTTCACCATTCCATACCATCTGTCATCCGTATTAACAGATTACATCAACTTACTTTAAATTAAGGAGTCAGAAAGTGTCCACACAAATTTCAATATCTTTCTCATTAACTAATTTTCTGTCTACATTTCCCTAAATAAGATTTATGTTGTTTTTCTGGTTCATTCAGATGAAGTGCACCATTGAAGCTTCCTCCAAAGAAGTCTAACCTGGTCATTTTACAACAATCCATCTCTTCTCAGCAAAACATTCAGAGTGATTTATTCCTTCATCTCACAATTGCATGAATTCTATCAGCCTGTCCTCACTTCCAATGAACTTGCAAAAATGCTTTGTGGAGGGGACAGGGAGCCAGGTTAAGAAAAGCATTGATTTATAGCATTTACCTACTTCTATGACCAAATTTCAAGTTCTCCAGACCTTGCCTAAACCCAGCTGGCTGAAGCACACCACACCACTCACTGTTTCCAAACTTTGAAAATATGTTTATTCTTCTTATCTACACTCCCAACCCCTTAGTTAAAGTTACCCTCTTATTTCCAGGTCTATTCTACTAGATTTGCCCATCTACAATTCATTCTGTACATACACATCTCACAAAAAACTAAGTGGATCTTTTAAAAGATATAAATCTTATCATGTCAATTCTCCCAAGTATAGTTTAGTGGCTATGTTAGTACCATTGAATTATATTAGTGCCAGTGGATGAATTCTTTTTTAATCATATATTTTTTTAAATTTTTGTTTGAAAATTGTTTTATCCCTATTTTTTATTACAATCAAATAAATTGGAACTCAAGATGTTCACAAAATTTTCCCAAGTTTTCACATATTCTGTATTTCAGTGCTATGCCATTACTCTTTCCATATCCCTTGGTTTAACAGGAAAACAATTAACTTTCATATACTTCATTCTTGTGTTTGAAGATAGGCAATCCTTCTATATACCCCACTAGTTCTTTGGAAGAAATTGATATGACAATTCTGTAAGATCTCAACTACCAAGTATTAACTTGATTTTATGCCATGCACTATGCTCTTACTATATTTTATATTAAGATCCTCTCCTTAAACACTAAAAATAGAATATTATCTAATTAAATAGGTAGTTTGTTATTTTAAATTAGTATATTAATATTTGAATATTTTCTATTGTTTTCAGGCTTGGAGTATTTTCTTCTTCCTGTTTTGTGTTCACATCATCTCTTTTAAACAGTCATCCTCATTTTATCTATTGTAAATTTTATGAATCACTTTTTCCTATGTAGTAAGTAAAGGCCTCAACTAGAGCCAACCCATGAGAGAAATACCAGGCTAAGAAACAAAGTCCTTGAACTACAAGTTGGTATATGTTATTTTACATGCCCAAGGTAATTCAATTTACCTACATGAATTATACCTCAGCATCCTTGTCTTTAATTAGGAAAAATACATTGATACACGAGACTGTGAATGATGTACTTAAGTGCTGTAAATATTGTTGTGAGGGTACAGACACTTCAGAAATACTTAAAACAAACTGAAAATCACAAATCAATTTACTACCAGGTTGATCAACTTCCATGAATCTTCTTCCAATCTATCTAGACCATGGTATAACATCTGGCCTATGAAATCTAACACTCTGTTCCACTGATCAGCCCTCTGAGCTACTCTTTGCCTATTCATCTTACTTTCCTACCCTTGATGTTACATTTCATGATTTATTCTACACAGAATTTAGCAAAAGGCTCTGCTCTAACATATTACTCTATATAAGATTGTAAAGTGAATTGAAAGTAGAAATTTGTATTAGAATTTTTTAATTTCCATGTAGTCGGAGAGGATTATTAAAGGTACAATGACAATTTAAAGGTAAACCTTTAGTATTAAATGACATAAAGTTTCAATAATTCTTATTCATATTTAGGGATTTAAAATAGTTATTATTGCTAAAAACACACACCTTTTGACATTTAACTATTTTGAGTCTTAATAATTTTTAGGTATATTGCTTTATTTTAAGCAAAAAATCAATATTCCCATGGAAAAAATCAAAGTAATATATGTTAATAAAAAGTTTAGCATATATTCTCAGCTATATTTACAAATCCTACCATATTTATAAAATTTGATTAGGTATAACAAAATATTATAAAAATTGGGCAAAAGAATTTAAATATTTTCCTGTAGCATATACTTTGAAAGATACAAATGCTTAATATTTTTCTAATAGGAAGAGATTCTCTAAGAAAAGGAGATTCTTCCCATGGAAATGCTTTTATTCAAAATGGGTAAAACTTCTTTTATAATCAGCATGGCAACTATAGTAATTAATTCATACATAATATACTATTTTTACTTTTAGTTTTATTAAGAACATATTTCTTAAGATGAATAATATGAATGCTATTATAAGTATAAACATAGGATAAATTTGTTAGGTATTTATATATTTCAAATGCTTGAAACATATTAGTTAATTTAACTTTTTAATTCAGAAAGTCAAAAATCGATAGTGTTGTCTTAAATAGTGGTTTCATTTTCAGAACAAGATATATCCATTATTTTAGAAGATTGATATTATTTACTAAATCTTCACAATTAATAGTTCTGCATTGAAATAGTATAGTAAATATTAATAGTTTATATTTACCATTCTCAGTTTTTCCGAAGTCACTTCTTTCTCATTGATGATGTTTGTGTGTATTTTAAATATTTAAATTGTTAAAGATCCATAGCATTTTTTAACACAGCCTCTATCTGCTTTTGATACAGCAAGTGCTCTTATTGAGGAAACAGTCACTTTTTCCCAAGGGCAATATGTCTTCTCCTGCCTCAGAACTAAATCACATGTTAAATGCTCCTCTTTGCAATTATTGCAATTATTTTGTTGTGTTTTTCCAAACAATTCTCCCAGACACACCAGAATTTCCTGAAGCCTCTCTATGGAATATAATCTTATATACTCTTACTTTCCCAAGTATAGGAAATACGCATGGATGTCCTAGAAGATACACTCTTAATTGTCCAATTTTACACGCAGGAAACAATTCAAATTTCTTACCTAATGATTTCTTACCTGTCTGACTGTATTTTCAATAATTCCTCTTCGTAGAACTTTTCGGCAGGTTGTGCCTCTTGTTAACATCATCTGAATATAATGTGCATGTGTTCTCATATTTAAGACATACCAGTATGTTTTGTAAAAGTAGGCATTTGTGATTGTGGGGTAACTATTATGAAGACAAAGGTGATCCTGTCTTACGGAAACTAAACATATTTTATTCAAATTATTACGTTCTCTCTAACATGATATGAGGCCATGGTTACATAAATTGCCTTTGTACAGTTTGAGTCAAAGTTATAAGTGTATCCATCAGTGTTCATTGTATCCCTTAGGTGTAAATTTACCCATCCACTCCTACCCTCTCCCACCTGCTTGATTTCTGATGAGTTTTAATTCCATTTGTGCACATAAGTGTTGTTCGATTAGTTCCAATTTAATGGTGAGTACATGTGGTGTTCGTTTTTCCATTCTTGTGATACTTCACTTAGAAGAATGATCTCCAGTTCCATCCAGGTTAATGCAAGAGGTATTAGTCCACCATTATTTATGGCTGAGTAGTATACTACTCATGATATACATATAGCACATTTTATTAATGTGCTATATGCTAATCCATTCACATATTGATGGCACTTGGGTTGTATCCACATCTTTGCTATTGTAAATTGTTCTGCTAAAAACATTTGGGTGCAGATGTCTTTTTTATAAAATGTCCTTTATCCTTTGGGTAAATACTGAGTAGTGGGATTGCTGGATCAAATGGTAGTTCTACCTTTAGTTCTTTGAGTTATCTTTATACTATTTTCCATAGAGGTTGTACTAATTTGCAGTCCCACCAGCAGTGTATGAGTGTTCCTATGTTTCTGGATCCATGCCAGCATTCATTGTTTTGGGATTTTTTGATATAAGCCATTCTCACTTGAGTTAAGTGATATATCATTGTTGTTTTGATTTGCGCTTCCCTGATACTCAGAGATGTTGAACATTTTTTTTTATATCTTTGTGGCCATTAGTCTATCTTCTTTTGAAAAAATTTTATGTATTTTACCACTTTTTAATGGGGTTGTTTGATATTTTCTCGCTGATTCACTTAAACCCTTTGTAGGTTTGGTTTATCATCCCTTTATCAGATGTACAGCATGCAAATATTTTCTCCCATTCTGTAGGTTTTCAATTCACTCTAATGCTTGTTTCTTTGGCTGTGAAGAAGCTTTTTAATTTGATCAGATCCCATTATTTTATTTTGGTTGTTACTCTGATTACTTTTGGGGTCTTATTCGTAAGTTCTTTGCCTAGGCCAATGTCTGCGAGAGCTTTTCCAACATTTTCTTCTAGATTTCTTATAGTTTCATGTCTGAGATTTAAGTCCGTTGTCCACTGTGAGTTTATTTTTGTGAGTGGTGAGAGGTGCAGATCCTGTTTCTGTCTTCTACATGTGGCTATCAAGTTTTCCCAGCACCACTTATTGAATAGGGATTCTCAGCCCCATAGCACATTTTTGTCTGCTTTTTCAAATATCACATGGCTATATGATGATGGTTTTATGTCTGGATTCTCTATTCTGATCCATTGGTCTATGTCTCCCTTCTTGTGCTAGTTCCATGCTGTTTTGTTTACTAAAGCTTTGTAGCATACCTTGAAGTCTGGTAAAGTGATGCCTCCTGATTTTTCCTTTTTACTTAAGGTTGCCTTGGCTTCTCAGGCTATTTTATGGTTCCATACTAAGTGCAATATTATTTTTCTAGATCTGTGAAAAATTACATTGGTATTTTACTGGGGGTTGCACTGAATTTGTAAATCTCTTTGGGCAATATGTACATTTTGACAATGTTGATTCTGCTGAACGATACTCACACAAATTTGGAGGTGTCACCCTACCAGACTTTAAGTTATACTACAAGGCTATTGTAACCCAAACAGGGTGGAACTGAAAAAAAAAAAAAAAAGAAAAATAGAGACATAAGCCAATTTAATGTAACAGAGAAGCCAGATGTAAAACCATCCACATATTGCCATCTGATCTTCGACAAAGCAGAGAGCAACATACACTATTGGCCAAGATATGTTTTTCCATTTGTTTACATCCTCACAATTACCTTTCTCAGTTATTTGTAGTATTCCTTGCATGAGTCTTTTATCTACTTGGTTAAATATATTCCTAGGTACTTTATTTTCTTTGTTGCTAAAGAATTGTTACTCATACTGTTGAAATTATTTCAGAACTTGGAGAAGGAAGGAACCCTCTCCACCTCAAACTATGAGGCCAGTATCACCTTGATACCAAAGCCAGGAATGGATGGAACAGAGAAATAAAACTATAAGCCAATATCCTTTATGAATATAGATGCAAAAGTTCTCAATAAAATTCTAGCAAACCAAATTCAGCTACATATCAAAAGAATCATCCACCACAATCAAGGGTGCTTCATACCAGGGATGCAAGGACTGTTCAGCACACGTGAATGCATACATGTGATTCACCACATAAACAGAAGCAAAACCAAAAACTATATGATTATCTCAATATGCACAAAAAAAGCATTATACACAATTCAACATCCTTTGAGTTTATGATAAGAACTCTTAACAAACCAGGCATAGATGGAACATACTTAAAATTATAAAAGCTATATGCGACAAATCTACACCCAACATCATACTGAATAGGAAAAATTGAAAGCATTCCAACTTTTGGGAAACTTGTGGGAAAAGGTTGCCCACTGTTACCACTTTTATTCAACATATGCTGGAAGTTCTTGCCAGAGCAATCAGGCAATTGAAGGAAATCAAGGGTACCCAAATGGGAAAAGAAGTCAAACTATTGCTTTTTGCTGGTGATATGATTTTATATCTAGAAAACACCAAAGACTGCCAAGAGATTCCTTGAAGCGATAAATTCTGCAACTCTCAGGTTACAAAATCAATGTGCACAAATAAAAAACATTTCTATACATCAACAATGGTCAAGCAGAGAATGAAATCAAAGACTCAATACTTTTCACAATATTTGGTTAAGTTTTTATTCCATGTTTGTAGTCTTAGAGTTTGCAATTTGAAAATTGGCCTAACTCCTCAGGGAATTAAATTTCTAGCACCATCTGAATTGGTTATGACTATATTTGTATCTTGGTCATTTTTGTTACCTGTGTAAAGACCCAAGAGCCAATGAAATGAATTTATGTTCTTAAAATTTGGTTTTTAGTCTTCTTTCATGAGGACATACTGGTTATATTCATCCCAGCTATGATGGCAATTTTCATTTTTCTTGGTCATATGCGGCTGCTATACAAATTCCAACTCCTAGAATCATAGATATCTGAGGATCATGTAGCCCTTCCATCCAAACTCTAATCAGATAGAGAATGCATTCTCAAAATGTAATATGAATCTAAATGATAGTTTTTTCAACTTAAGCTAGACATACCTTCTTTTTCATTAGAGCTTACTTACATCAGTTTTAGATATGTGTTATGAAGTCTTAGATTTCACATATTTCCATTCTTCATTCTTAGACTTCTTATATGGTCAATTTTTACTACTGTACCCTCCTGAATCTAAGATATATATAAAGTGAAAACTTGGGCAATTTCTTTAATTAATCTGGGCCACTTGTAATATGAATCATGTGAATCCAAATATTTAATTAAATAAAACTGTTTAGTGATTAAATATAATAGTTATGAACTTCCTAGAAACACAGCAGGAATTTAGTCAGTAGAAACCATTATAAGTAGAATCCTGTTGACATTTGTTTGTCAGAAAAAATGAAATATAATTGACTCTTGAACAACACAAATTTGAATGTTCTGGTCCACTTGTACATGGACCTCTGCTCCTCCAGACACAGGAAAACCAAACCTTCTCTTCCTCCTCCTCCTCAGCCCACTCAATGTGAGCATAACTAAGGTGAAGACTTGTGTGATGATCCACTTCCACTTAATGAATAGTGAACATATTTTCTCTTCATATGATTGTCTTAATGTCATTGTCTTTTATCTAGCCTTATTTATTGTAAGAACACAGTATATAACACATGTAGCATACACAATATGTGTTAGTCGACTGTTTATGTAATATCTAAGGCTTCTGGTCAACAGTAGGCTATTGGTATTTAAGAGATCAGGGAGTCCAGGTCATACATGGGTTTTCAACTGTGTGGGGAGTCAGTAACCCTAAGGCCTGTTTTTCAAGGGTCAACTGTATTCTTTTTTAACAAAACTGATTATAATATTCCCTATGTATTAGGTTTTATCATTGCTTAATTTTAATATCACCACAACTTGTTACCACTATGTTCTTATGATATGTGTTTACTGGTTTGATTGCATTTGATCTACATCAGTGATTTATTTCTTCTTATTTAACCAATTTTTTTTAAAAAAAAAGCCCACCATTTTACCCTGCATTTATCATCTTTTGTATTTTTCATTCTATCATCCAATTATCAGTTTACTCAATATCCCTAAAAATTACTTTTATGTTCAGCTACTGTAATAACAAAAATGTTGAATATAAAATTTATCCTAGTGTCCTAATCAGCTAAATTACCCTGAATATTAAAAAAATCCACTGTATGAAAATACACACATGTATGTGTGCACAAATATACATACACCTAAATTCTATGTAGTAATTTCTTCTACATCTCTGGTTCACATTGAAACATGTGTATATATTTCATAACTGCTACCAACAGCAATGTATTTATAGAAGCATATGACCATTAAGAAATGGGGGAATTTAGAGTTCTTTACAAATAATATATAACATGTACACAAAATTAAGTTATATAAATTATAATAATAAACACCAGTGGAGTCTAATGGAGTTAATTTTTAATAGTTTGGTTTTTCCATAGAGAGCCTCACATAAGCAAGGCTATCCTATAGACAAGAGCATCTGTGATGAGTTTTCTCTAAAACTGAAAAAAGATGAAATACATGAATTGCTATACTTTGGAAACAGTGTGGGGGCCTTACTTTCCCCAGGCCTACCTTTAGCTGTTCTGATGAAACCTAGTGTTCACAAAATCACTGGGGATTCTATCCTCCAAAGATCTTAAACCAAATATAAACACAACAGTCAGGAAATTAAGGGAAAAACACCCAGGCTTTCTCTCAATACCAGGTAGGTGTCATGTTTATGTGTTCTAACAAAGGGATCATAGATGCCTTTTCTAGTTTTCAAAAATAGCAACCCTCTTTTTTATTTTTATTTTTTGCACATATCCTTGGTAATAAAAATAAAAACAAAAAGAGCAACTGTCAGTAAATGACATAAATGTAAGGTGGAGAAAAATCATCTGCCTCAAATCCATTCCAATTATTGGGGTAAGTAAAATTGAATTAGACCATTACCAAAGTCAGCTGGCTTCTTTGAAATTATTTGTGATTTTTTTTCATATTCGTTTGATACCTGTATTTAAAGCTTCATGTCATTGACATTTATAAGTCACAAAAGAAAATTTATTTAAAGAAATTCTTTGAAATCTAAGACTGATTATTGTAAGCTATTGAATTTTTTTAAATCTGAGAAAAATTACAACAATATTTGTGGTCCTGTTACCAGAGCTAATTTTTAGACTTGGGCATTAATTTATTGTAGTATAACTGATTTTACAGAAAGAGAAAACCATAGTATGTTTATTAAATAAAAATTAAAGAAACAAATATGAAATCAGTGAAATAAGAAGAAAATCACAAAGTAATAAATTTGTTTTGTTTTTTTTTAAAGAAAGTCAATCAAGGCAAAACTAACTGAACTATATTAAACCAAAAAAAGGCAAACAACCAAATATTAGTCAAGAATTCGTGTGTCAAGTATATGAACAGATGGTCTCTATTTTCTTTCTTTTACTTTGTATAGGAAACAAACATTTGAAGAACACCTATGGTATGCCAGGCAATTTTCACATGTTTTCTTACTTAATTCTCACAATTACCACTTGAGGAAAGTTTATAGACTAAACTACTAGTTGGGCATGAATCACATGTTTCTCTGATAAAAAGTGACTAGTCGTTCCTTTTAACTTCTTGCAGTTTCAGTAAAATGGACATAATCAAAGCTATCTTATAGTGTCCTTTGCATTATTTGAATTGTTATTAAATAGCTTATTTTACATCACACTGATGGAAATTTGAGCCCATATCTTTATCGCTATTTATTCAACATTAGGTAAATGTTATTCCCAAATAATTTTAAATTCTTGATCAGGGAATATCATAGTCATAAGTGCTCAGTGAAAATAGATGCATTTGTCAAATCAATATGAAAAAGGCTCTATATTTCATTCTCTTATTAAAGACTCCCAAATCACAGTAGCATATTATGTACTCCCAAAAGCTTACAATAAAGAAAGTTATCTTTAAACATTATTTAAACAAGTGTTTCTCAGATGTAGTAGATATCAGAACCTTAATTTTGATGTATTTTGGGTTAAATGATAAAGTCTAAAATAAAATTGATTTAGTCAGCTAACTTTTCCTGTATAAAAAGCCAGATTTATATGTGATCTAATATTCAGGAAGCATTTGCATTTTTCCTGAAATTCAATTTAAGACTTTGACTGCAGATTAAAACACGTTATAAAGTTTTCTGATTCAACAATAATAAAAAAAAAGTCAAAACATTATGAAAATACCTCATGCAGACAAGTGCAAGCCACTGGATAATAAACGGTATAGGAAATCAGAGAATGGAATGATGGATATTGCCTGGATTTGCAAAAAATGACAAGTGAGTTTTTAAAAATAAACAATTTTTAGGCTGAGGCGGGTGGATCGTTTGAGCTCAGGAATTGGAGACCAAGCTGAGCAATAGTGAGAACCCATCTCTACCAAAAAAAAAAAAAAAAATAGAAATAAATTTGCTGGATAACTAAAAATGTACAGAAAAAATTAGCCAGGCATGGTGGCACATGGCTGTAGCCCCAGCTACTCAGGAGGCTGAGGCAGAAAAATCGCTTGAGCCCAGGAGTTTGAGGTTGCTGAGAGCTAGGCTGACTCCACGGCACTCTAGCCCAGGCAACAGAGTAAAATTTTGTCTCAAAAATAAATACATACATAAATAAAGATAACCAATTTTATTGTGATAGAAAATGTTTTACTTTTTTCATTCTACATTCCAGACACTCATGACTCTCATTTCCTTTTTTTGTTAGATAATGTATAAGTTTTGTCAGATAATATTAAATATATGCACATGTATACACACATACACATATAAACACATATATAAAACACACACATATTGTTTCATTGTTTAATGTATGTACCATGTATATTAATTGCTTAAATATCATAGAGAATAATTTTGCTAACTGTCTCAGAATTTTACTTGTTAAATACTGGGGGTTTGTTTGTTTGGTTTGTTCTTTGTTAGAGATTTTCTTCCTTTAAAAGATGAGGTCTTTGCTTTGTGTACTAGAATCTAGAATACATTGTCACCCAAGGTCCATCTCCTGTACCCTTTCTGTTAAACATTTCTTTTAAGGCTCTCCAAGAGCATTCAAATTTCTCCATGGGTTTGTATGTGGCACATAACGCCAAATTTATCCTCTGGTGAGATTCTGCTAAAGTTCTGTATCAGGTTATCTTTCCAAATTGCATAATTTGAGTTTACCATGGATAATTATTACTTATAAATCACACAGTTTTCTAAAGATGTTAGTAGATTGAATTTATCTGTTAAAACTGTATGTTTTGGTTATTTTCTTTGTCCTCTTGCTCCCTACAGATCCCTTGTAAGAGGGCCACATAAATGGCTGATGGAAATGTCAGTGTGATAACTGAATTCATCCTCCTGGGGCTGACTGAGAGCCCTGAACTGAATGTTGTTCTCTTTGCACTGTTCCTATTGATCTATGTCATTACTGTGGTGGGCAACATTTGGATTGTCATAATAATTCTGGCTAGTATTCAGCTGCATTCTCCCATGTACTTTTTCCTTAGCCAGTTGGCCTTCTTGGATTTCTGCTATTCCTCAGTCTTGATTCCTAAAATGTTGGTGAACTACATAGCAGGACAGAAAGTCATCTCCTATCACGGGTGCCTCCTTCAGTATTCCTTTGTCAGCATGTTCCTGACGACTGAATGCTTCCTCCTGGCTGCAATGGCATGTGATCGGTATCTTGCCATTTGTTGCCCACTTCGCTACAAAGGTCTCATGACCCCCAGGTTCTGCATCTACCTGGTGACCGCTTCCTACCTGCTAGGTTGTGCCAACTCACTCACCCACCTGACTAGCTTGCTCAGTCTGTCTTTCTGTGGGCCCAATGTTATTAACCATTACTTCTGTGATATTCCATTGCTCTTCCAACTCTCCTGCTCTGACACCCAACACAGTGAGGTTTTATTTGCTGTGCTCTCTGGAGCGACGTCAGTGACTACCTTTCTGATAGTGGTTGCTTCCTACATGGGAATCCTTCTCGCTGTCCTGAAGATACACTCTACCAAGGGCAGATATAAAGCTTTGTCGACATGTGCCTCCCACCTAACGGTAGTGACTCTCTTCTATGGTACAGTGATATTTACTTATCTGGGAACCAGCTCTAGCTACCCACAGAAAAGAGCCAAAATCCTTTCTGTGTTTTACACACTTTTGCTGCCCATCCTAAATCTTCTGGTATACTGCGTGAGAAACAGAGAAGCAAAAGAAGCCATGAAAAAAATTATTAAGAGAAAAATACTTGCTCAGTGAACATGAATTTTCAGGCACAAATATTTAAGAAATATTTATTGATGCTGGAGGCAGGTACATTGTTAAATATAGGTGGGATTTTGGGATGGGGTAGGAAGGTATTTCAAAACAGCGAATGTGCAAAGATACATTCATTATCGGCTTCAGAAACGCACATGCATGCAGGCACACACAGGCACACAGACAAACACACATATGCACATAACAAGGAAGACTTTTCCTTTACCCTTTTAGATTTGCCGGTTGGGAGAACATGAACTAAAGTGACAAAAGATTGATTAACAGTAAAAACTACCCTCATAGCCAATGGAAGAAGCTGTGTTTGCTCATTTTTCTTGCTGGCAGAATTTCACAAAAACTAGGACTCAGTGACTGAGCACATCCCTCAGGAAGAATGCCCTAAAAATTATAGGAAGGAAAGTGCACAGGCTGAACTTTTAGAAAAGATAATTTCAATGATCCTAGTTCTTGCCTCTTTCTGTACATAAGATAATGTCCAACAGGAATAGCGATTATACCTGTGTGATGTATAACCAAACGTAGCACTCAGACCTTCATGGGATTTTGCTTCAATGTAACTGCTGAATACATTTGATGTAACTTCTGAGCACGTGCAGAGCTGCCATCATCTGTATATAAACTGTGGACTGAAATACTACTCTGGAGCAGTCTAACAGGAATCCCTCTGAAAGACTCTCCAGGGTTGCAATCCTCAGTAAAATGCTGAATAAAACGTACTTTAATTCTTTAAAAGGCTGATTTTTCTTTAGTTGGTTGATGAGACAAAATTTATTCACACACATGGTGGGGGGCAGGGACACAAATGAACTGGCCCACTCAGTACTTGGAGACAGAGGTTTGCATACCTGATTGACAGGTGATAGGGAAGGAAGAGAAAAGACCCCCAAGGGAAGAAAAAACAATGAGCTCTTAAGATAACAAATAGGGGAGGAGAAAGTTTGTGATGGTGTTTGTCTTATGAAGGTGCCAGCACTCTCTTTCTTATTTCTGGCAGGAAAATTTCCCCCTGGAGGGGATTTATGGTACTTTCATTCTCAGAGATCTCTGCCTTGAGTCAGGTAAGGGAAGCTCTGAAAAAGCTTCCTTCTACATCTGTTGAATATCAAATGTCTTCAACTAAGAGCAATTTTTATGCCACTTTGATATAATTTGGATCCTTTCAATCCCCAAATTATGATTTTGGAAATCTAACTTCCTATGTAAAAAATCAATATCTGCTTTCCACAGATTGGTTAGTTCTAAAATATGATCTTCAGTTTTGGTAAAGAATATAGAAGAACCAGTAAGTACACAATCACACAGACACACACACAGCGACACACCTTGAGGAGCATTGCTTACAGAGGGTGAACTGAATCTTCCTTCCTCTTAGCAACTCTGCAAGAACTGAGCCATTTTGCAGATGAGGAACCAAGCATCCATGGAGTGAAAAGCTTACTAAAGATCAGACAACATTAATGTTTGAGAGCTAGAATTCAAATACACATACGTACTTGTACAAAAACCCCTTCCCCATTTCAAGTTAACAAAATACATGTATTTTGTATGCTATCTTTGCATAAAATTGTGAAAACTTGAAAGTTATGATAAAAACATTGGGGATTTAAAAGTATTAAAAACATGTTTGAAATATTCTTAAGGTAAACATATAATCACACACAATAGTAATATTATGTTGTTCATATCCTGGTTTTTAAAGGATATAAAAGATAGCAAAAATCCTTGAGGTTGTCGTTAATTCTAGTGCTGAGTCCAGAAAAGTACGAGATGAACCTGGACTATTTTGTACTGCCAGAGTGGAAAAAGTGGAAACAAACAAACAAAAAAACAAATACAGAGATATGTCTAAAGATCCAAAGGTGCAGGGGCCAATTTAATGGTGGTCAATTAGCAAAGCTAGAAAAATTTGAGCAACAAAATAAATGATGGAATGATGGTAGTATGGGATAATAACAAAAGAAATAAACTAATTATCAGAGTGCCCAATAATATAAATAAATAATTAAATAAACAAATATAGAGAGGAGAAATAACTTCTCATTACTGAATCATCCCAATTAATATATGTTGAAAGAATAAGGGAAATAGAAATTTTGTACTAAACACCACAGTAATAATTGCTATAGGCAACAAACATATTAATGGATGAAAAAATGTAGTAATTAAATATTTACATGATCTAAATTATCTTTCTCCATATAAATATTTATTAATTACATAGAAAAGTATCATCCTCACTTTACAGCGAAGAAATCCGGTAGACACTACTTTAAGTGATCAAGTTTAATATTTTTTTTTTGGGGGGGGGATAGAGTCTCACTCTGTTGCCCCGGCTAACGTGCTATGGCATCAGCCTAGCTCACAGCAACCTCAAACTCCTAGGCTCAAGCAATCCTCCTGCCTCAGCCTCCCGAGTAGCTGGGACTACAGGCATGCACCACCATGCCAGGCTAATTTTTTCTATATATATTAGTTGGCCAATTAATTTCTTTCTATTTATAGTAGAGACAGGGTCTCACTCTTGCTCAGGCTGGTTTCAAACTCCTGAACTCGAGCAATCTGCCGCCTCGGCCTCCCAGAGTTCTAGGATTACAGGCATGAGCCACCGCGCCTGGCCTCAAGTTTAATATTAGTAATAGCATCACTTATCAATACCATATGCCCTATGATAAAATGATATATATATCACCTGTCTGGAACTCTTTCTAATAATGAATAACCTCAATTTAATTGTAAAAAGCACTAGGCAAACCTCAATTGAGGGACATTGTATAAAATATTTGACATGAACTCTTGAAAAGTATCGCAGTCATGAATGAAAAGGAAAACAATATAGAGCAGTCACAGACTTCAGGAGCCTGAAGAGACATGACACAAACTGAAATATGGTATCTTGGATTGGAACCTGAAACATAAAATATATGGACTTTAGTGGAAAAACCAGGTAAATTTAATCAAGTTTGTAGTTTAGTTAATATTATTGCATCAACATATAGTTTTTAGTGTTAATAATTGGACTGTGATTATCCAAGATTCTAACATTAGTAAATCTGGGTGAAGAATATATAGAAAATATTTAAATAACAAGTTAAAAGTTGCTGATCGTCAGAAATCAAAGTGATCAGTTAGTGCCAATTTGATGGTGAGTACGTGTGGAGCCTATTCTTCCATTCTTGTAATACCTCACTTTGAAGTATGGGCTCAAGCTCTATCTAGGAAAATATAAGAGGTGCTATATCCCCGTCATTTCTTATAATTGAGAAATAATCCATTGTACAAATTCTCCAGGAATTAGTGTGTTGGGAGCGTGGTAAACTCACAACTAATGGACGCGGTAAGTGTAGAGGGGAAGGCCATGCCTCTAATCCTTGCTTGGGTGAGTCAATGTCATAAAATGTAACCAAAATGTTTGTACCCTCATAATATCCTGAAATAAAAATAATCAAAGTGAGCATATAGGAAAATATGAATTCAATTGATCAAGCAGTTATTAAATGTATATTTGTCCAATAATATGGTCAACCATATCCCCTATATCAATTGTATATTGGTGACCACCATACCTATTAGCTTACCAAATACCAGAATATTAAGGGGCTGAGACAAAATTTTAGTCTTAAGAGAATCAATTAACCCTAAGTAGTGTAAAAGTGGAGATGATACTGTTTTCATCTTTGTAGCACCCCTCTAAGCACAGTGCCTGCCATCTAATAGCTGTTTAATTAATGCATGTTAAATAAGTAAAAGAATAGATGAAAATGTGATATTTCAGCTCTACAATCCAGTGCTTTCAAAGTGTTATTTTGTCAAGATGAACACTAAGGAGGAAAAATTTATAGTAGTCTCCCTTATCCTCAGGGGGTTATATTCTAAGACCGGCATTGAATGTCTAAAACTTCAGACAGTACTGAACCCTATATATACATTTTTCTGTACATATATACCTATAATAAATACTAATTTATAAATTAGACACAGCAAAAGATCAACTACAGTAACTATTAATAATAATAAAATAGAACAATTATAACAATATTTGGAATGGCACACAATTTAAACTTATGAATTGTTTATTTCTGGAATTCTTCATTTAATATTTTAAAATTCTGGTTGATGAAGGGTAACTGAAAATACAGAAAGTGAAACTACAGATAAGAGGGGGCCACTGTGTGTCATTTCTTTAATCCTAATATTTGATAATGTTGATCATCAGTAAGTGATATGGCACATCTATAACAGATTGTATTCCATTTTTAAAATCTCTTGTGTCAGAGATAGAATTAGATATGGTTTCTATTTCTAGAAAAAATGTACTTTTTTATTTTCCTCATACAGAATCTGTCTTGTTTCATCATTGTAATACTACGCAGAGATTTATTTAAGGTTAGGAAATAACAGCTAGATAAGTGGAATGTGTTTTAATGGTCTATATTGCTGTAGGGTGATTATAGGTAACAATAATATATTATATAGTTTTAAAAAGCTAGAATGAGAATAGTGAATGTTCCCAACATAAAAAAATTATAAATTTTTGAGATGATGGGTATGCTAGTTACCCTGATCTGATCACTATACATTTTATGTATTGAAACATCACTATGTACCCATGAAAATGCATAATAATTGTTAATTAAAAATAAAGTTAAAAATTCCCTTCTAAAAACAAGTAATAGAATGTAAAAATAACAGTAGAGGAGGAACTTAATTGGATAAGTTTGTGATATCCTTCTAAGCTAGTGTTTGTTAAAGTATAGTCTACAGAACATACGACATTTTGAAAATTTACTTTTATGGATTGATAGACCAGAATCTGTACAATGGTGTGGTCTAGGGAACTGCTTTAAAACAAATAAACAAGCACAGAAACGGGGAATAATAATGTGAATTCAATTTTGAGAAATATTATCAGCTGAACATTAAAGGACGAGAATAAGCTTGATTTTTACTTCAGGTTTCGTGTTCATTTTCCTAGATAGTGCTCATATTCTCAACCAATTGTTTTATGTATATGCCTGCACAATTAAAAAGCATTGAAAATCTGCACTAAAAATCAACATATCCATGATTTGTTGATATGAGTGGTAACATAACCTCAGTTCAAAGAACTCAGAATGTCATGGAGCCGTATTTAAGGTATTGTGTTCTGGGGCTTAACATTTTCCCTATCTGAAACTTAGAAGATTCAAAAATTAAGAATTGATCTAGTGGGTGTGGAGGGGAGAATTGAGTTAATAAACGAGTGGTAAGGGATCTGCATAGGAAAAGAAAAATATAGGTTAGAACGATAATGAGTAGAGAAAAGAACAAATCTGAAGACACTGAAGAAACTTAAGCAAAATGAACAATCTAAGCACATAATAACAAATGTAACTCATTCATTGACTTGCCATTCATTCTTTTTTAAATAAATCATATGTTCCAGGTAATTCTTATGCCCTGGAGATACAATTTGCAGTCAAACAGACACAGTACTTATATTTATGAAAGTCATAGTGTCAGCATACTGTTAGAACTAGAGAGTAATCAAATATTCACAACAAGAAATAATAAATTAAAAACTGCTAAGTGATAAGAAAGAGGCCCCATGGAGACAGAATAAGCTGAAAAATTCTTTTTTAGGGAAAGACAATTGAGATGAGATATTTATAGTGCAGTTTTATTAAATTGAGAGTCAAAGATACCATTCTTCTCTGTTGACCAACAAATTCTGGAAGACTGCTTATTCCCACCATTTGGTTTCTGGGGGATACTGGGATTTTTATGCATGTTAACTGGATATCAACTATTGATGAATTTGTTGATATTTGTTGGATTTTTAATACATTTGTCAAATATATTATTAATCAGATATTTTTAGGCATAAATGAGATCTTCTTCATTTCTTATGTTTGCTTCTTCCTTTCCCAAACAGTGATTATTTTTGTTAACCTGAAAAAGCAACAAAATTGATAAACCAAAGGATATTCTCAATGAAAAGATTTTCCTATTTTCAAACACAGATTTGAATAGCTGAAACCTAAAAAATGATCTCAAAATGCTGAAAAAAGTTTTATTTTTATAAGAGATGAATATTTAGAAACACTTATTTATATTATTCAGTTCTTACAGAAAATTCTCTTTAAAAGATCATAAACCCAAAAGTACATCTTAAAGTACTGTAGCTTTGAATAGCATCATTTTCCATAAGAAAAAATTTTGTCTACCATATAGGTAATGCTGTCTCTCTGAATATTAGTTTGTCTTTGTTAGAGAAATTTTAAACATAAGACTCTGATCTCCAGCATTTACTTGTTCCAATACAGATGGATGAATTCTTTTTGTATACTTGATTAGAAGATATTACAATGTGAGGTATGGAAAAATATTGTTTTGGATATCATACTCATACTTATGAATTAATTCTTAAAAGAAACATTGTTTTTGTTACTATATTCTCATGCAATTGTTCTGATGGAGTCACAGGACAGTCAGTCCTTTGGGAAACGACTGAATTTAATTGAAAAGAAAGTAAATGTCTACTCTTAATGACTCTTCATGTAAACAAATCTTAGAACAAAAATAAATACAGCAGAAGGAGATACAAGTTTAAGTAAAGTGAGATTGCTTCTGTTTTCTGAGTATTGTATATCGGATGTAAACTGTGGAATGATAACAAATGCAAGTCTGTTCCTCATAAATAGAGGACAAAGATGGTACTAGGAAATGAGCAAAGATCTGGCAATATAGAAACAAGGATCGTAGCATCAAAGTAAGCTAGATTTTCAGAACTTTGAGTAGTTTATATATACCAGCCAGTTATAGGTTATTCTCTAATTTATATTTTTATTTGCTTTTGCTAATCCTTCAATACATTCTCAGTAAGTTTTCTTACCATAGACATATGACACCCAACAATTATTTTCAGATTTAGTCAATTCTAAAACTCTACTTTATGTATGAACCAATTTCTCTCAAAATGTCTTTTCATGGCCTCTTTTACATCTTTGTTCCTCAAACTGTAGATGATGGGATTCAGCATGGGAATCACAATGGTGTAAAATATGGACACTATCATGTCATGTTCCAAAGCATAGCTGGAACTGGGTCGCACATACATGAAGAGGATTGTCCCATGGTAAACTGCCACTCCAGTTAGGTGAGAGCCACAGGTGGAGAACACTTTTTGTCTTCCTCCAGCAGAATGCATCTTCAGAATTGCCAGTAAAATGAAACCATAGGATATCAGAACAATTAGGATAGTGACTATTTCAATGGAACCCACAAAGTAGAAGAGAAGAAGCTGGTTTGTGTGAGTGTCAGAACAGGAAATAGCGAGAAGAGGAGGGATATCACAAAAGACATGTCTAATTTCATTGGACCCACAGAAGGAGAGGCTAAAAGTAGCCACTGTATGTATAGTAGCATGTAAAATGCCACCACCATAGGAGGCAATGATGAGTGGCACGTAGACTCTGGGTGACATGCTCACTGAATACAGAAGAGGGTTGTAGATGGCCACATAGCGATCATAAGCCATTGCCGCCAAGAGAAAGCATTCTGTGGTTCCTAAAGTAACAAAGAGGAACATCTGTGTTGCACATCCAAGAAATGAAATGGCTTTATCCTCTGCCAGGAAATTGACCAGCATTTTGGGGGTGACAACTGTAGAATAACAGGCATCCAGGAATGATAAAACACTCAGAAAGTAGTACATAGGGTTGTGGAGCTGGGAATCCCCAATGACCAATACAACCAGTCCCAAATTTCCTATCAGAGTAAAAAGATAGATTGCTAAAAACAATAAAAACAGAAAGACTTGAAGCTCGAAATCTTTTGTGAAGCCCATCAATATAAACATGGTGACTTCAGTCACATTGTCTAATGGAATCTTCAGATATAAATCCATGTCTGAGGGCAATCCTGACATTTCAGTTATTGTTTATAGGTTCTAAAGGCAATAACCTGTATAAACAGCCTTTATTCAGTTATATCCTCATGTTTGTTTCTTTGAAGGGCTAAATGAAATCCTTGTCAGAGAAAGGATAGGCAGTGATGAAGAAGTTGGGCCCAAGTGGATATAGTATTCTGTTTAAAAAATTGAAGAAATTATTTCACTCAATTGTTGTTTAAATTTATCTTGTTAAATATTTTAATGGCTTAATTTCCAGATCATTTTCTGTTAAATTTATTACCACCTATTTTGCTATTAAGTCTTTTTAATACTCATGAAGATTCAGAAATCCTCAACAAAATACTGACAAACAGAATTCAACAGCACATCAGAAAGATAATCCACCATGATCAAGTGGGTATAAGCCCAGGGATACAAGGATGATTCAACATATACAAATAAATAAACATTATTCACCACATAAACAAAGGCAAAGGCAACAAAACAAAATAAAACATATAATCATCTCAATACATGTAGAAAAAGCATTTGATAAAATCCAGCACAGTTTCATGATAAAAACCCTCAACAAGCTAGGCATGGAAGAAATACACCTCAAAATATAAAAGCCACCCATGACAAACCCATTGCCAACATCATACTGAATGTAGAAAAGTGAAAGCATTCCCCCTAAGAAGTGGAACAACACAAGGGTGCCCATTGTCACCACTTGTAGTCAACATATCAGTATTACTAGAAATCCTATCTAGAGCAATCAGGCAAGAGAAGGAAATAAAGCATATCCGAATCAAGAAAGAGAAGGTCAAACTCTACCCTTTTGCTAACAATATGCTCTTGCATTTAGAAAATCATAAAGACTCCAAAAGACTCATAGAATTGTAAAATAAATTCAGCAAATCTTAGGTTATAAAGTCAATGTTCACATATCAGTAGCATTTCTATATACCAATAACAGTCATGCTGAGAGTCAAATCAAAGATTCAATACCATTCACAATAGCTACAAAAAAAATAAAATACCTAGGAATATACTAACCAAGGAGGTAAAAGATCTCTACAAGAAGAACTATAAAACACTGATGAATGAAATCACAGATAACACAAATAGAAAAACATCTCACGCTCATGCATTAGTAAAATCAATATTGTTAAAATTTCCATAACAACCCAAAGTGATTTACAGATTCAATGCAACCCTTATCAAAATACAAATATTATGTTTCACAGATCTATAAAAAATATTTCTATGCCAAACCATAATAGAGCTTGAATGACCAAAGCAATCTTAAGCAAAAAGAATGAATCTTGAGGCATCACGTTATTGGATTTCAATTTATACTACAAGGCTATAGTAACCAAAGCAGCATGTGACTGGTATGAAAGTAGAGACATAGACCAATGGAATAGAATAGAGAACCTAGAATTAAATCACACTGATCTTCCACAAAGCAGGCAACATACAGTGAGGGAAAGAAAGCCTTATTCGATAATCAGCACCGTGAAAACTGGATAGCCACATGCAAAAGAATGAAACAGGTGCCCTATCTCTCACCATATACAAAAATTAAGTCAAGATTAATAAAAGACTGAGATGTAAGGCATGAAAACATAAAATTTCTAGAATAAAATAGAAAAAAAACTCTTGTAGAATTCAGTCCAGGCAAAGAATTTATGACTAAGACCCCAAAGGCAAATATGACAACAACTAAAACAAATAAATGAGACTTAATTAAATTAAAAATCTTCTGCACATCAAAGGAAACAATAAACAAGCTAAATAGACAACTTGCAAAATGGGAGAAAAGATTTTCAAACTCTACTTTCGATAAAGGGCTAATATCCAGAATCTATAAGGAACGCAAACAAATCAGAAACAAAAAAACAAACCACAACATTAAAAACTGGGCAAAAGACATGAATAGAAGTTATTCAAAAGAAAATAGACAAATGGCCAACAAATATATGGAAAAATGCTCAACATCACTAATCATCAGGGAAATGCAAATTAAAACCACAATGAGATGCCACCTTATCCCTGTCAGAATGGCCATGATTAAAAAGTCATAAAACAGCACATGCTGGGGTGAATGCAGAGAGAAAGGAATTCTTATATACTGTTGGTGGACTGTAAATTAGTACAAATAGAAAACAATATGCATATTTATCAAAGAAATAAATATAGACTTACCATTACATCCAGTAGTCTCTCTACTGGGTATCTACCCAAAGGAAAATAATTCATTTTATCAAAATGACACTTATACTCAAATGTTTATTGCACACAATTCATAATTGCAAATATACATAATCAACCTAAGTGCCCCCTAATTCATAAGTGGATTAAGAAAATATGATATATATGCACCATAGAGTACTACTCAGCTATAAAAAGGAATAAAATAATGTCTTTTGCAGCAACTTGGACAGAACTGCAGACCATTATCCTAAGCAAATATCTTAGGAATGGAAAAAAAAAAAAAAACACCACATGTGGTCACTAAAAATTGGGAGCTAGTCAATGGGCACACACACAGGTGCAAAGCAATTTTTAGGTCATTGGAAATCAAGTGGGGAGAGGGGTAAAGATTACCTACTGGGTACAGTGAACACTATTAGGGTGATGGACACACTAAAAACCTGTCTTAAGCATTATAAAAGGTATCCACATAACAAAAACATTTGTTCTATCTTAATATTTTGAAATTAAAAAAAAGATATAACCATGACACAAGCCACAAATGTGCAACCACAGAAAAGTAAAAAAGTCACCTGTATCTGGATAGAATGCCTCTGTCATTGAAACATGATTAAATGATGGATCCACCACATTTAGAAACAAGCTTTCAGCATGATGACTTTTGTTTTTCCTTCACTATATCGTATACAAAAACGTATTTAAAGGAGTGAAACATCTGCTGTGCATAAAGCTAAGTGAATTCAGTGATCTACAAATGGTTTATATTTGATATGAAACACACTATATTTTTCTCAAATTCAAACATCTATTTATCAAAATGATAATGGGAAAATCACCTTAAAGAAAGCCACGTCTTCATTTTCAAAGAAAGGTCCTAGAGTCACATGGAAGATTTTTTTAATACATAGTATATAGATAGTTTCATAGTGTGGGATTACAAACAAAAAAATGCTCGACTAATCCTTAGAAAATTCTACAGTAAAAAAAGCTAAATTCCAATTGTTTTGTAAATTGATAACTCACACATTACTCATGAACATACGCACACAAATATCTTAAAATAATTTCTTGTTTCATTTGAGTCATATTATTAATGACAAAATGAATTTTAGAGCCATCAATAATATATACATACATATTAATGTTTATGGATCACAGAAAGATATTTCAGTTTTAAATATTCCTTATTCTCTTTCTCCTCTCAATCCTTCAAGAATGTGTACATGTTGACTGACATACACAGCAGAAATTTCAGTTACATTGCAGTTCTAATCTTTACTTTCCTGATATATTTGAGAGATGACAATTGTGGAAGGTGAAGAAAATTATACATGGACTCTAAAACCCTGTATTAAAATCTCAGATTTAGCACCTAGTGACAGTACAAGCTTGGAAATGTTACTTCTCCTTCTGAACCAAAGAATAACTAAGATTAACCAAAATTTTCAGCCATGCCTTGTTCAACTATATAACAATATCTCATTGCATAGTGCTTATTTACAAAATATATTAAAATGTTTTATTAAAGTTTTAAATATAATACAGAATGCATATATATGTAATATGACTTCAAATTGTCTTAAACTATAAGATAAATAGGAAATTATAAAATGAATTTTCATCAAAGCATTGAGCAATTAATGGACCACAACTGTAAGCAAAGTATTTCTTATTTTAATTATAAATATGTTTCATGACATAATATATATATTAAAATACCATTCCAATGAGATTATACCTGGTGAAGTCCAATGTTATATGCTATATTTGATGTTAAAATCCATCTTTGTCATTGCATTCTGCTGTAGCATGCCAGCAAAATAGTGGTTTAATGTTTAATTAAATTTCTCTTATACTTTTGCTGATAATAATTTTCTAGTAAACTTTGATGCCTCTGAATATACCTGTAGAGAAAGAAGGTGGTTGGCCGGGTGCGGTGGCTCACGCCTGTAGTCCTATCACTCTGGGAGGCCTACGCTGGAAGATCCCTTGAGGTCAGGAGTTTGAGACCAGCCTAAGCATAAGCAAGACCCATCTCTAGTAAAAATAGAAAAGAAAAAAAAAATTACCCTGTAGTCCCAGCAACTCGGAAGGCTGAGGCAAGAGGATCACTTGAGCCCAGGAGTTTGAGGTTGCAGTGAGCTAGGCTGTCACCATGGCACTCTTTCCCAGCCATGACAGAGTGAGACTCTGTATCAAAGAAAACAAAGCTAAAATAGCTTTTATTTCAATTTCCTACTATATTAATTTAAAATTTGTTTATTTTCCCTCCATAAAAATGAGACATTATCCCGAAATATCATGTAACCAATGATAGGTTGAAAGTTAATTTTCTCTCCATGTTTTTTTTCTCCATTTTTTTCTAAGTTGTGTATACACAGCCCCTTAATTTTACTGCCATTATTCTGATTATTGTCTTTTATCAATAAATTAAAACAAATTCTTCATTTTCAGCTCTATTGACCTAAACATGTAGGGAATCCTTCACATTTTCCCTTCTATTTTCTCAGGAAGGCATGTGATTCCATTTGTAATACAATTTCAAATTAAGTAAACTCTTCTCTCTTAGATTTATATATTAAGGAATGTATATTAGTTTCACACTCAAGGTTACAGCTTCTACATACGTCATAAGGGATAGCCTTTCCTCTTACCTTTCGAAGTGAACTGCTCACTCAATTTAGGTTTTCTATATTATGCATTTGAATTCTTATGCCAGGTCCTTGAGCTCTCCTTGAATTCCGCAGGGATGCCCCAAGAAGAAAACACATGAATTCCCTTCTGGGACAGAAAAGTATAAAAGCAATTTTTTTTTTCCTGTGGTAAATAAGCAAATGATCTGGAGCAATGATTAACATGACACAAATTATTGCATGAGTATGCATTTACTCCTGGTATAAACTAATCCCTCAGTGACAAAAGCATATGCATAGGACTAGAAAAGAAATCTAATGATACAGGACATAGTTTCAGCTCTGATTCTAACCATCTGTGTGCAATTTGGTTGACAAAGTCTCTGAAATCCAGTTTACTCTTCTTGGAAATATAACCTGAGAATTATCTGGACATCTTGTAAACTTATACATAATGAGATAATTTGAAAGTATAACCAATGACAGAAAGTATAATCATTTAATAAATGTTACCATATAAATTTAAATTTTTAAAGTGATCTAGTTCTAAGTGATAATGAGAGATAGATTGAAGCTCATTGGAAGTTTAATGGAGGAGATAAGATATACATGCACATAACTCTACCTTAAACTCATGACTATGGAGTATTAACAGGAGAGTTAGGGCAATATATGGATAACTGGAATATTCTATGTTAGAATATTCTAACATAGAATATTCTAACATTAGACTATAGAAGATCTGGCAGAGTTAAAGACTAACCTTTTATGTTCTATGAGGGAACAACAAAAGAACAACAACAAAAAATCTGCTAATCTGTAGACTTGTTCCTGGCTACGCACATAGGAAATTCTTCAAAATATTGTGAAAAATATGTGTAAAGTCCAAAGAATAAATAACAAGGCACAGACTGAGAGAAAATATTTGCAAAAGACACATCTGATAAAGGACCATTATCCAACATTTACACAGAACTGTTTAAAACTCAACGAGAAATAAGAAAAGAAACAACATGATTAAAAAATGAGTTAAAGACCTCAACAGATACCTCACAAAATAGGAGATATGTGTATGAAAAGATGCTCCCCATCATAGGTCATCAGGGAAATACAAATTAAAGAAATAATGAGATACCACTACAAACCTATTAGAATGACAGAAATCCAGAACACTGACAACAAACTCCAATAAGGATGTGCAGCAACAGAAATTCTCCTTGGTTGTTGCTGGGAATGCAAAGTAGTGCAGTCACTTTGGAAGACAGTTTGGAGGTTTCCTCCAAAGCTAAACATACTTTTACATATAATCCAGCAATTATGCTTCTTAGTATTTACCTAAAGGAGTTGAGCTCTATGTCCACACAAAATCCTGCACAAGAATGTTCCTAGCAGCTTTGTTCATAATTGCCAAACCTTGGAAGCAATGAAGATCTCCTTTAGTAAGTGAATGGATTTATAAACTCTGATACAGACAATGGAATATTATTCAGCACTAGAAAAAAAAAAAAAAAGAGCTACCAAGTCAGGAAAAGACACAAGGAAACCTAAATGCATAATATTAAGTGAAATAAACAAGTATCCAACACCTAATAAATTGATAAAATAATTAGGTTACATTTATACAGTGGAATGCTACTCAGTGGTAAATAGAAATAAAATACTATAATCAAGTTTAGGGATGGATTTCAAATGAATCTTGCTAAGTGGAAGAAGCCAAACTCAAAAAGTTACATACAAAGAGATTCCAGAATATATCACGTTCTGGACAAGGCAAAATTGTAACAACAGAAAACATCTGTAGTTGCCACAACTGGTGAGTAAAGGGAGATAATGGGCTACGAAGTGATGAGAGGACATTACCACAGTGATGAAAATATTCTGTAACTTAATTTGCTTACACAATTGTGTATGCTTATAAAATTTCATATAACTGACACCTATAAATGGTAATTTTTAAATCTGTATTTATATTAAATTGCAAAACCCCGACTTTTAAAAACTAGCTGTTTGATAAATTTATCATTGCTTCAGATTTGGGGATGTCTTTACAGGGATGATCATGACTGTAAGACAGAAGAAGGGAGCTACTACTAGAAGGGGGCTGCTAGCAATGTTCTGCTTCTTAGTCTTGGTCCTGTTTACAGGGTAAGTTCAGTTTGTAAAAATTCATCAAGTTGTACATTTACGACATATGTATATTTCTCTATGTATTTTCTTTAATACGATTAAAAAAGAAACAAAGCCTCATTTTATTTCACCATTTTAGTAAGCTGTATAAACCACTGTTACTTAAATGCTCTTTGAATCTTATCACCTTTCCTATTAATGACACAGTTAATGTTTGCTATGTGTTCATGTTATATTTGCATGAGTCACGTATTTTTTACATTTTGAAAATTATAATGCTTTTAGATCTGCTAGTTTATCTCGAGTTCTTAATTTTCTTTATTTAAAATTGATTTTGCTTCAAGTCTCTACTATTTTTTTCTTTCCTTATGTTTTATATAGTGACTACCCACTCTTGTATTTTACAAAATTACTCTTGATTTATAATTTTCTTGTTTTATTAATCATCTTTTTTATACACTCCTGATATCCAGTCATATCATTTCTGATATATTTTATGTTCTTGAAAAATTAATCATTATTTTCCACTTTGTTTTACAACATGTAAGAGATATTTCAAATAGGATATTTCATGTGGTATTCACTTAATTTCTTTTCCTTTTTCTTTCTTTTTTTTTTTTTTTCCACAAAAGATCTTGCCCTGTCACCCAGGCTGTAGTGCAGTGGCATGATTATAGCTCACTGCAACCTCGAACTCCTGGGCTCAAGTGATCCTCCCACCTCAGCCTACCAAGTAGCTAGGAGTATAGGCTGCACTACTACACCAGTTAATTTTTTAAAAAATATTTTGTAGAGATGGGGTCTTACTTTTTTGTCCAAGCTGGTCTTTAACTCCTGGCCCCAAGAGATCCTCCTACCTCAGCCTCTCGAAGTGCTGGGATTACAAATGTGAACTACCACCCTAGGACTCATTTGAATTCTACATGGCTTTATTTTATCCCCAAATTTTAGTAGTTTTTAAGACTTTTGGGGATTATTTTCATTCTTTTGCAGTTTAAATATCACCATATGGAATTCAACTGTGGTCCTCTTGCTCCCTTTGTGTTTAAATGTGCTGGGCATCTTGACCATCAGAAGGAGGCACATATGAGGCTGGTCATACATCAAGGTAGCTTTTCCAGTTTCACCCTGAAGGAGTCACTCTCATGCATTTATCATGGCCTTAAAATGTTATTTTATAGTTCTTTTAACTCTCAAATCTAAGCTTAACTCATGAGTGCTTTCTTCTGAAAGTTTCTTGAGCCTCATAGCTAGACAGGTCTTGCCCTTCAAAGTGGTTCTCTTCTTAGCTTTTTGTTCCTTAAGGTGAAGACCTGCCCTTCTGAAAAGGAGTATGGGCTGCATATTTCTGAGATCCTCAAGGATCTTGAGCGCTGTTTCAGTCTTTCACAGTCCCTTCTTGACACCTGCATTGAGCCTGGGTGAAGGTGGGGGTTTTCATTCACCTGCAACTTGGAGCATGTAAAAGTTTTTTCTCTTTTCATTTTTCCATATTTATTCTGCTGAGATTCTCAATTAATTTATCTCTCCTTTTGGCGGTGGGTTTAAAAATTCATTTTATATTTTATTCACTGAAAGTGTAGTAGTTTATAATTTGAACAGAATAAAAGTGTAATGTGTTTGAATGATGGTAAATCCATCTGCTAGATTCTGCGAGGGATATATGATGATTTAATATTATTATAGTTTACCAAATTCACTGACTCATGACAATATAAAGTAGCTTATATTGCCAACATGAGGAAACTGGGCTTCGGGGAACTTAAGTTCTAACCTAGTGTCAACACTATATTGTAAGTTTATGTCTCATATCTTAAGATTTTTTATTTAATTTTAAAACATGTTAGAACATTTTTATATGCCATCATTTTAAACCAGAGGTCAAAGAACTCTATTCATTCAACAAATGTCAGCATGTGGTGCCTTTTTCCAGAGCCACTTACTTTTTTATTATCTAGTAAATCATCATATTGCCATTTTAAACCAGAAGATAATTGAAATATATTCCCTTTGGAGTAAGTCCTGTGGGTTTCATCAACAGTCAAGTAAGTGGATATAAACAATCTAAATGAACCATATTCATAATGTAATTAGGCCTGCATTTGCTATTTCACAGGTAAGAAAAAATTTTAGATACTTTGCAGAATATTTTAGCAACTAAAACTTAAAAAATCAAGGTAAAAGAGGTCTTTTGTACTAATTATTTTAGCTTACTCAATACATAATATGAATCACTTTAATTTTTGCCTATTGATTGCATGGATAAAATGTATTTATCAAAATGTGATTTATGTAAAGTTCTCCCAAAGAATTGAAAACAAACATATCCTAGAAAACAATGAAGAAAATTTTAAAAAATTGAATTTATTTTCATAGACACAAATAAGAATATTTCAAATAGAGCATATTCTTTCATTTTCTCAATAGAAGTAGACAGAACAGTTTGAAGTATAAGCAATCAGGAATTTGCCAGTGGAGGACAAGGACACATTCAACCTATTCAACTATTGAGTAGCTTATATTGTGATATAATGAGAAAAACAATCAATAAGTCTTATAGGTTGTTTTGCTAGCCATGTAATCTAGATGTCGTTTAAAATTACTACTTATTGTTTCTGTAGTCACAATGGTTTAAAAAAATCCAAATACATCAAAAATCATGTTTTGTCTTATTTCACTTGGGATGGTGTGGGTTGGGGTGTAACTTACAGAATGAAGCCATGGTCTAACGAGAGGTAGTGCAAAAGGTGAAGAGTGCATGAATTATGATGGAGAAATGCAACTGAATCTTGCCTCTCCCTTTTATAAGCTATGGGAGTTACTACAAAGATAAAATAAAATAATATGCATGAAAGTCTATTCCTATAGCAAGTGCTCAAAAAATGGCTGTTATTATTTCTCTGCCCGTTAGCAATCTTAGTCTTTCAATGTCTAACCCAAGATGTTTATAGTTTTCTGTCTTCTATTAAATTTTTATTTATACATGTGGCCTTATGTTAATAAAATTAACTTTATATTATTAAATACTTGAAGAATCATAGTCATTTCCACTTTATCACCCTGAGAACTTTCAGTATGTTCTAATATTGACTAAGTCACACACAATATAACTCTTTTGGCATCTAGTAGAAATGCTGGTTTCAAAAGGAATTTAGTTGAAGTGCTCAACATCATAGTCTTACAGTATCATTTACCCAAAGTAAAAGTAAGTCCACTTTGATGTAGCAAATGGAATCGTGGTAAACTGTGTGTGTACTTTTGGTATAAACAAATCACATGATTTACTAAATTTCTTTTTTTTTAAATTTTTTTTTGAGACAGAGTCTCACTGTGTTGCCTAGGCTAGATAAATTTCTTTATTTTATTATATAAAGAATAATCCAGAGACATAAAGAGTGGGCAGAGAAAAAAAAATCAGTTAAAATATTAAATTCAGAATTCATTGGATTTAATCCTGTTAGAATAATGTTTGAGTGTACATTAATAATCACAAAATAGATATATTAATTATATGTAGCTAAAAATAAAATATCTGGCTCAAGGTTCTGGTTGCATTATTTGTAAATCACTTAGTTATAATATTAATTAATTTTGTAAAGCAATATTTGCTAATCAAAAATACGTATATCTGATGACAAAAATCAAATTATATAGTCATCTTAGATTTATAAGCAAAATTGGCATGTAAAAGAAAAGTGCTTCATATATTTATTTTTTACACATTTTTATTCTGTCTCACTGTATATCATTGAGTTGCTTATTTGTAGAGACTTTACAAGCTTGTACATCATTTTTTGATGGGCTTATTCTTCCCCTCACTTGCTTGTTGTAGAGACTTTACAAGCTTGTACATCATTTTTTGATGGGCTTATTCTTCCCCTCACTTAACCATAAGATTTCAAGATTTAACTATACTACAGATTTGGTTCATACAGTTAAACTAGATGAGCATTTCAGTTGTTTTTGCTCTTCTCTGTTACAAAAAGTAATGGAATTCATATATTTTTATTTTTTTCATTTTCCTTACACACAATAATGTATCTAGTCTAAATACTTGGATCATACATGGACATTATTGTCATATGGCATAAATATTTTCAAGACCACTAGATGCTACAAAAATGTTTTACTATTGGAGGCACCAATTTATATTCCTAGGAAGAATGTGAAGGTGTTTATTTAATCACATCTATAGCAGCTTTTAATATTGCCAGACAAGCCAAATTTTGCTAAATCAAAGGAAGCAATGAAATATCATTGTAGTTAGTTTGAATACTGATTAAAAATGAATTTAGAATACTGGAACAAGTGGATATCTGCAAGCAAAATGATAAAGTTGGGCCCCTATCTCACAATACAGATAAAAATTCACTCAAAATGGATCAATGACAAATATAAGAACTAAAACCACTAATATAAAACTCTTAAAAGAAAACACAGGGGTAAATCTTCATGTCTTGCATTTGTCAATGCATTCTTTTTTTTTTTTTTTTTTTTTTTTTTGAGACAGAGTCTCACTTTGTTGCCCAGGCTAGAGTGAGTGCCGTGGCGTCAGCCTAGCTCACAGCAACCTCAAACTCCTGGGCTCAAGTGATCCTCCTGCCTCACCTCCCAAGTAGCTGGGACTACAGGCATGTGCCACGATGCCCAGCTAATTTTTTCTCTATATATTAGTTGGCCAATTAATTTCTTTCTATTTATAGTAGAGATGGGGTCTCGCTCTTGCTCAGGCTGGTTTCGAACTTCTGACCTGGAGCAATCCTCCCGCCTTGGCCTCCCAGAGTGCTAGGATTACAGGCGTGAGCCACCGCACCCGGCCTGTCAATGCATTCTTAAACATGATATTCTCCAGGGATGGGGCATTGGGGAAGGTAAATCACAAATATAAGACATGGCGAACATTGTCGGGGGAAGGGCATGCCTGTAATCCCAGCCAGGGAGAGGCAATGATATAAAATGCAACCAAAATGTTTGGACCTTCATAATACCCTGAAATAAAAAAATAAAAAAAAAAAAACAACAAACCTGACATTTAGCAAAAACAGAGTAAAAGCACAAGTAACAGAAGAAAAAAGTAAATTTAACAAAATTAAGATTTTGTGCATCAAAATACATTACCAAAAATGTGAAACGATAACATATATAATAAAATATATATCAGCAAATATATTTGATAAAGATTGAATATTCAGGATATATAAACAACTTCTACAAACACAACAGCATAAAGTCAAATAACCCAATTAAAAAATTGGTAACAAATTTGAAAGGATATCTCTATAAAAGATATGAAAATGGCCAAATAGTCTATGAAAAGTTGGTCAATATCATTAGTCACTGGGCAAATGTAAATCAAAACCACGAAGTGATACCACTTCACACATATTAAGATGGGAATAAAGAGACTTATATATATAACAAGTGTGGCAAAGATATGGAGGAATTGATATTGTTCATTGCTAGTGGAGATGTAAAATGTAAAATAGCTCAGCTACTGTGAAAACCAGTTTGGTTGTTCCTCAAAAAGTTAAACTCAGAATTACTATATTACCCTACAATTCCACTTCTAAATATATAATTTAAAGATTTTCAAATAGGCAATCAAACAAGTATATGTACCTGTAATACTACTCACAATAGCCAAAAGATGGAAGGAGCTTAAATGAGCTTAAATGTCCTTCAACAAATTAATGGAGAAACAAATTGTGGTGTATGCATACAATGGAATATTTTACTTATAAAAACAATGAAATACACATATATGCTACAATAAGTACGCATCTTGAAAACATTATCCTAAGTAAAAGAAGGAAGGCACAATCATCATATATAGTATGATGCCACTTATATAAACTATCCAAGATAGTTAAGTCCCTCAATAAATTAGTTAAATGAAAATGATTTTAAATATAATTTCATTGCTTATTTATGCTTCTTTTTTAATGACATGCCTAATTTTATATTTTGCCTGTATAATTTATATGTATTCTTGATAATAATTTGTCTATTATATGCAATAACATAATTACCTTTTAACTTGATTATGATATTAATAGTTTTTGTTTTATAAAAGTTTCAAATTTGGTATAGTCACATTAGTTTGCATTTGCAAATTACCAAACTGTTAAAAAAGTATAATTAACAAAGGAAGTTCTACTAACCTTAAGAACTCTGATTAACAATGTAAACTACATATTTTCTAAAATATAATTATTTTTCATAATATTAATAAATATTATATAGGAATATAATTGACTTCACTTATTTAAAATTTCTCCCTTTGATTTACTTTTACCATAGAAATTTATATTAAATAAAAGTGAAATTCTTTATAAACCCTATTCCATTCCTATTAAATCTGGTCCTGATCTTATTGAGTTATCTTCTTTACCAATGGTAAGGCCTATCTACAAGTTGTCATTGGTTAACTACATACTTATGTACTGATTAACAAAATGGACTATAACTTGGTAAATATTCTAAATTCACTTATATAATACTGAATGTCTTATTCTGCAAATTTATTATGTATTATACTTTTAATTACTATGCATTATAATCTACTTTAATTGTGAAAGTTAGTACTTATCTAGATGCTATTTCACTGAATCTACAATCAACAGTGGCTAAACACATATAACATATATAACACCTTTAAAGAAAAGTCATATATCTTACATCTTTTTTTAGGATGATCGTACCAATTTTCATCAGAGATTTGGGGAACTGAAACATATATATATATTATCAAGAATTTATATTTCCAAAGTGATAAAAATGGCCAACTATTTAGACACAAAAGAACAATATAATGCCAAGTATTTAAGAAAGAAATTTGTATGAAACATAAGCTATCATATAATTACCATGGTTCATCTTCTCTCACAAATCTTGATTATTTCTATTCAGACAATCCCAATAAAATGGAGAGGAGTTAAAAACATTTAGAAATTAACTTATAAAATGCTATAATACAGAAAGCTACTATTCTGTAAAAATAACCTAATATTTCAGAATATTCTATATTTGAAATTATATTATGGATTCAATATTACTTTGTTTCCTTCAATGTATACTCCAATGTTTTTAAAAATATCAATTTTCATATTCTACAAGTGAGTCAGTTATAGCAAGTCATTTTCACCAATTGCTGTAAAATCTATATTTTTGACATTTTATTCCTGTGCTCTGTCCACTGATACATATTCTCATGTTTGGATGTCAAAATAATTTTTTTTGCCACTCATTTGGTGTTTTAATGTTATTTAATGTTAAAAATTAAAATGAAATTAGATAATAGAATTCAGTGGTAAATTGACCAGTTGACCTGATGGTTTTAGAGATGGCGTGAGTTCAGCCTCTGAGTGAACACACATATCTTCCGTTTGATTCCACAGTGAGTGAAATCAACCCTTGACCCACTGTGTCTTCTTATTGCCTTCTGATGCACTGCTGAGAAATTATACTTTGCCAAGAAATAAATATAAAGACACACTTCACATTTCCTTGAGTTACAATATTGTTAATTATTTTCATAGTAATATGAATTGTAATCTTGTAAATATCTTCAAGTTAGTTTTATGAAATTTCAACATGAATAATGCCAGTGAAGTTACCATATTTGTACTGAAGGGCTTCACAGACAATCTTGAACTCCAGATCATCTTCTTCTTCCTGTTTCTAGCCATCTACCTCTTTACTCTCATGGGAAATTTAGGACTGATTGTATTGGTCATTGGGGATTCCCGGCTACACAACCCCATGTACTATTTTCTGAGTGTTTTGTCTTCCGTGGATGCCTGTTTTTCCTCAGTTATTACCCCAAATATGTTAGTAGATTTTATGGCAAAGAATAAAGTCATTTCCTTCCTTGGATGTGCAGCACAGATGTTTCTTGCTGTCACTTTAGGGACCACAGAGTGCTTTCTCTTGGCCGCAATGGCTTATGATCGCTATGTAGCCATCTACAACCCTCTCCTGTACGCAGTGAGCATGTCACCCAGAGTCTACGTGCCACTCATCGTTGCTTCCTTTGTTGGTGGAATTCTGCATGCTATGTTACACACGGTGGCCACTTTTAGCCTCTCCTTCTGTGGATCCAATGGAATTAGACATTTCTTTTGTGATATCCCTCCCCTACTTGCTATTTCTAGTTCTGATACTTATGTAAACCAGCTTCTTCTCGTCTACTTTGTGGGTTCCATTGAAATAGTCACTATCCTGATTGTCCTGATCTCCTACGGCTGCATTCTGTTGGCTATTCTCAAGACAAATTCTGCTGAAGGGAGACGAAAAATCTTCTCTACATGTGGCTCTCACCTAACTGGAGTGGCAGTTTACCATGGGACAATCCTCTTCATGTACGTGCGACCCAGTTCCAGCTATGCTTTGGAGCATGACATGATAGTGTCCATGTTTTACAGCATTGTGATTCCCATGCTGAATCCCATCATCTACAGTTTGAGGAACAAAGATGTAAAAGAAGCAATCAAGAGAGTGTTTGGGAAAAATCGATGTATGATGTAGTTTTCACACTAAAGATTAAATGGAAAAAAAATAAGACTGATATTCAGTGGCTGAGTATCAAATTATTTCGTTTTAGTTTATTAGTGCTATTCTATTCTTATTGAACATCTTAAGATCGTAGTCAACTTTCTACCTATGCTCTTTTTACACATGTAGAAAACCTGCATCATCCATGTTCTTCTTACTAAGTTCATGTACACCACACATGTATACATATATATACATATATGCATATATGCTGATATTGATTATATTAGTTTTCTAGGGTTACAATAACAAAATACCAGATACACTATGACTTAAAGAAGAGAAATTTATTTTCTCATAAATCTGGAGGCTGGAATTCACTGATCAAGTGCTGGCAGGGTTGATTTATTCTGAGGTCTCTCTCTTTGGTTTGCAGAGGCCCATCTTCTCCCTCTGTCTTCATATGGTATGTCCTCTGTATATTTTTGTGTTCTGATCTCTTCCTCTTATAAGAACACCAGTCATATTTCATTCAAGCCCATTTTAAAAGTCCTCATTTTAACTACATTCCTCATTAAAGACACTAACTCCAAATAAAATCACATTCTGGAGTATTAGAGGTTCATATTTCAACATACAAATTTATATTATAATATACATGTATATATATTTATACATACAGCAACACATTCATGTAAACTATAAATTGTGTAGTGTTATCTTGATATAACTTAAATTATATCAGGATAACATCTTGATATAACTTAAATTATATCAGGATAACATCTTGATATAACTTAAATTATATCAGGATAACATCTTGATATAACTTAAATTGTGTAGGCTCTCATAACTGCAATTATGTATGACTTTATATCACATTAGTGCAATCAAATATTATCTAATAGATAACAAATATTCAGATCAAATAAATTCACATAAGCATAGACCACTTCTATGGGTTCATTGTTATCTAACAGCAGTTGTAAATAATCTACTCAATCCTTATTTCTGTATATTTGCAGTAACCTAATCATAGTCTGTGGTTTACATACCACAGAAAATGTGTTCAAATTCCTAGGTGTGTGTCTTTTCTAGGCTGATGTGAAAATGTATTTCTCTCCCTTATCCTATATCATCCCAAGCATGGTCATAAAACCTATTCTTTAATTCCTCACTGAATACAGACTAGACATTAGCATTTGTCAAGAGTATACTTAAATTGAAAAACAACAAAAGAAACACACAACTGGCTGGCAGATTTGGCTTTTCTCCAAACTAAGTACCTACCCATCTTTATGGGATCCCCTATACCTGGCACCTACTCAGCTTTTGACTCTGTTTTCTTTTAACCCCAATCACTCTGTGATGCTCTTACAGGTCCCACCATTTCTCATTATCCAGGCCCAAGATGAAAGTACAGAAAAAGGTCTCTACTATGCTTACACTTAACCTTGCTTCCAACAGACCTCATCTCCTTATGTCATCCTCAAAGATAGGTGGTTATTTTAAGTGGTTGTGTATTTCCTTTATTCCTTTCTCCCTCGCTTCTGCCCCTCCTTTCTTGCCTTCATTCTTTCCCTTTATTATTATTATTATTATTATTATTATTATTATTATTATGTATTATTGATATTATTGTCTATTTTTGAAGTCATTCTCTTACTCAATGGTTGTCATTATCCTTTTATTCCAATAGGACAATCATCTTAGAAATAGAGTACAACTAAGGATATTTCCCTAAGGTGGATTATTAAATTGAAAAAAAAAATACCTTTGGAGTGCAAATCATAGCATCTTTTAACATAATATATTGCCCCCATAATTTTTCTGCATTCGTTTTCTGCTGTTGGAAAGGTACTCTTCTATTATTCACATGGTTTCTTCTCTAATTGTCTCTTCTTAATGAAGACCTTATTGATTACATTATGATAATTGCAATTTACTTCCTTTACAGCTTTACTTCTTCCTTCTTTGTTAAATGCATCTATTTCATTTATCACTATTTTATATCCTATACATTTTAATTATGCTTGATTTGTCTATTTTCCAGAGTGTAGAACAACGTCGCACATACTGTTGCTCAATAAATATTTCCTTAATGAATAAATATTTTAGACAAAATACTTTCAATAACAATATATTTATTTTAATTAAGATACATAAATGAAACCAATAGCAGTTTTATTTAAATATTAATTATTTTAAGATTTCCTTTTTCATTATTTTGTCACTTACATTTTTTCTCTTCCTTCTTTTAGTTTATTTGTAATTATTTTCCAGCTTTCTAATTATATATTTTCCAATAAACAGTGTGATAGTGGCAACCCATTTATTTTTGTGAGTTATAGTTTCATTAACATTTTTGAATTATTTCTTATTTCTTTTTAATTTAAAAATAGTTTAATAATTTATTTTGACATACCTAAATGGAAGAGTTTTTGTTTTAATTTTATTATTCGTTTCTAAACAGAACAAAGCTTGTATGATTTTTCAAATTCAGTGCTGCTTTTTAGCTAATATATGGTAATTTTTTTAAATTACTTATATTCTTGAATAGAAAGAGAATCTTTTCTTTTTGGGTCAAAGTTTAATATAAACATATATAAAACAATGTTTTGATTATGTACTTTATGTCTTCTTGCTTTTTAATGTCTTCTTGCTTGAAAGCATTTATTAGAGGTATACTAGGTTTTCCTAACATTAGAATGCTTCTGCCTATTTCTGTCTTTACATTTCCTCTCTGAGAAATTCCCAGCTATAGAGTATTTGTTGTTACACTACTGTTTGTACAGGCAACATTCACTTCTACATCTTCATTGCGAATTAAATTCCATCATTATAAAATGTCCTTGTTTTCTTATTTCAAAGCTCTTTCCTGCCTTCTATATTTTTTATTTTAAAATTATAATCAATGCTTTCTTTTCAGGTATATGGCCTAAATACATTTTTGCCCATACTTTTATTTTTTTTCCTTCTGAAATACTTTTACACATATTTGGCTTTAAAAAGTCCATATGAGGAGATTGATGGAGGCAGATGCCAGAGGAGAACTTTTCAGCAATTGTCCTCCCCACAGAAACATCAATTTGAACAACTATCCATAAAAAAAAAAAAAAAAAAATCTTCTCAGAAGCAAGGTGAGAGTTCAAAGTAGCTAGTGGTGGCACAATAATAAGTAAGAAAAGACACACTGAAGAGGGGAGGAAGGACTATTTTACATTACCCAGTTTACTGTACCTCACATTTCTCCCAACTCCAGGCAGCACAATGGAGTTACTGACTACTTGGGAGAATGGGAGAGATATTATCAAAGGACTTTGCCTTGCACTCAAATCTAGGGCCTGTCACAATAAAATCCAGCTCCAGAAAGAACCCCATAGCCACAAATTCTAGTCCTTTATCATGGACTGTGCCTCTGGCCCACCCTAGCTCATGGTAAGACACACGTTTCAGCCTTCAGGCTTGTGTGGCATCTGGTCTCTGGCCTGCACCACTGCCATATCAATGTCGGCATTTTGAATTTTGTAAGAAATGGCTACCTAGACTCTGTGGGGAAATAGACATTTTTTTCCTTCCAGAAACCTCTCCTCAAAAGGTCATGAACATAAAACTAAATTTTAACTACTTCGGGATGAGTGTCGACCATAGTCGACAGCCACAGATGAATGCACACAGCGACTTTAGCCGACAGCCATGAAATGACTTTCCTAATTTTTATTTATCAAAATAAAATTGTGAACATTTAAAAATAACGTAATGAAAACATATATGTATATGTTACCTATTCTGATTTACATTACAAGTAAAGCTGCCTGTAAAGTAAAACAAGCTTTCAGTGCTTTAAAGCTTTCCTCATCACACAAGAGCAAAATGAATTCGTGGTCGTCAATGCACAGCACAAGCTATAGTGCGGACTATAAGTGCCGGCTGTGGGCAAGGTTTCAGGGCCAGTGAGCGCCGTACCAAAGTGGTTAGGATGCTATAGGTTCAAATGGCTTAGTTTTTATAAGATAGAATTTCATCCAAGTGCTTTGGTGCACACATCTAAGTCCCAGCTACTTTGGAGGTTGAGGTAGGAGAATCACTTGAGGCCAGGAGTTAGAGATCAGCCTGAGCAAGGTAGCCAGACCCAGATTCTAAAAAATGAAAATGAAAAATAAATCAGGCTGGCACAGTGGCACATGTCTGTGGTCTCAGCTACTGGGAGGATCAGCAAAATCCAGGAGCAGCCCCAGAGTTTGAAACTGCAGTGAGCGATGAACTGTGCCACTGAACTCCAGCCTGGGTGATGGAGAGAAACCACTCTGTCTACAACAACAACAACAAAGGAAGAAGGACAAGAAGAAGAAGGAGAAGAAGGAAGATGAGGAAGAGGAGGAAGAGGAGGAGGGGAAGAAGAAATAATCTTGTCTACAATGTAGTCAGTGTTTTATCTTTCAAAATGTTTTTCTTTTTTCTTTGTTTTTAAGAAATTTTGAGTGTAGATTTGCCTGCAATCATTTGCTGTTCTAATAGAGTTGGTTGAGTTCTCTTTGCATAATGCATCATAAAACATTAGAAACTGATGTCTTAAATTTTCAGTTTGGTTACTATGTTTGATGGGATCATTTTTCTGGTGAGTTCACAGAAAAACATATACTTGGAGGGAAGAGAGTGTGTTTCACAGAAAGAAAAGTTCATTTCTACACCTACTGATTCTTCAAATAAACAAATATTGGAACAAAAAAAAGTAAAGTAGAATAAAGTATAACCAGATGTGAGTACAGGTAAAGTAAAATTTTTTCCATTGTATGTGCTTGCTAATTAGGTGTCAATGTTGAGGAACAATGACAAAGCAAGTTCATTTCTTTTATTATATATATATATATATATGTATATATGTGTGTGTATGTATATATATGTGTGTGTACACATATATATACACACACACACATATACACAGACATTAATTTCTTTTCTAGGCTATAGTTTTATTTGTTTCCTGAGTCCTAAGAACACTCTCAGTAAATATTAACATCTAGTATCAGTATAGTGTTGGTACTTTCAGAACAGATGAAATCAACTTTTATGGTTGAAAAATAGCAAGGAAAGAATTTAATAGTGGAAGAAAAAATTGTGGTGTGGAAATAAACACAATAAAAGGCACATTCAGAAGCTTGGATGGATCTTGGCATATAAGGGCACATTTAGGGAGAATAAGGTAATATTTGGAAGTTTTTTCTTAGGGATGCTAAAATGGAAAAGTAACTCCAAAATGAATAATAAAGACATTCTATGAGCAATATGTACATATATCAAAAAGAAGATCCTGAGGACATAACCTCTAGTTATGAGATTCTAACCTTCTAGTAAGTGAAAATTAGTTACACAACTACTAGCACCAGCAATACACTTATGTCAAAGAATATTTGATATGGATCTCTTCGAACAAGACAATCAGCATATAGGTGATACAATTTCTCTAAATTTGAAAAGTGCTAGATTGATGGACTAATTAATGCTTTATTTGGAAATGTCCTAGGATATATAAGCACTATTAACTAAAATGAAGATATTTTCTTCTCTAGTTCATCGGCATAGAGATATGAACTGACAAACTCAACTTCTTTGTCAAATTTACTCAATTCTAAAAGTATACTTTAATTTATGAACCAAATTCTCTCAAAAATCTTTTCATGGCCTCTTTTACATCTTTGTTCCTCAAACTGTAGATGATGGGATTCAGCATGGGAATCACAATGGTGTAAAATATGGACACTATCATGTCATGGTCCGAAGCATAGCTGGAACTGGGTCTCATATAACTGAAGAGGATTGTCCCGTGGTAAATTGTCACTCCAGTGAGGTGAGAGCCACATGTAGAGAACACTTTTTGTCTCCCTTCAGCAGAATGCATTTTCAGAATTGCCAACACAATGAAACTATAAGAGATTAGGACAATCAGAATGGTGACGATCTCAATAGAGCCCACAAAGTAGAAGAGAAGAAGCTGGTTTGTGTGAGTGTCAGAACAGGAAATAGCGAGAAGAGGAGGGATATCACAAAAGACATGTCTAATTTCATTGGACCCACAGAAGGAGAGGCTAAAAGTAGCCACTGTATGTATAGTAGCATGTAAAATGCCACCACCATAGGAGGCAATGGTGAGTGGCACGTAGACTCTGGGTGACATGCTCACTGAATACAAGAGAGGGTTGTAGATGGCTACATAGCGATCATAAGCCATTGCCGCCAAGAGAAAGCATTCTGTGGTCCCTAAAGTAACAAACAGGAGCATCTGTGTTGCACATCCAAGAAATGAAATGGCTTTATCCTCTGCCAGGAAATTGACCAGCATTTTGGGGGTGACAACTGTAGAATAGCAGGCATCCAAGACTGATAAAACACTCAGAAAGTAGTACATGGGGTTGTGGAGCCGGGAATCTCCAATGACCAATACAACCAGTCCCAAATTTCCTATCAGAGTAAAAAGATAGATTGCTAAAAACAATAAAAATAAGAATACCTGCAGCTCAAAATCATCCGTGAAGCCCATCAATATAAACATGGTGACTTCAGTCTTGTTCTTCAGATACAGTGTGTATGTAACCAAATCTGATGACAACCCTTTCATTTCAGCTTTTATTAGTTGATTATAAAATAAATATCCTGTGAAAATAAGTCCATCCAATTATATTCTTGTTAATCTATGAAGGCATAATGATTTCCTTGTTAGTAATAGGATAGGCAGGGATGAAGAAGTTGGACTCACATGGACGAATTTTACTGGATAAGGAAAAGGAAGAAATGACTTCATTATTTTTTTGGCTAAATTTGCCATGTTAAAAAACCCTTCCAATTAAAGTGGTTTTGTTTTCCAATTAACTTTCAATTTAATTTTCTACCACTTGTTCTCATATGATATCATCTTAAAATTCAAAAGGATTAATGAATATAGAAATATTTAAATTTGAAGACATTATAGTGGAAGACACACTACTGAGTACTAGTCCTAGATTTGCTACAAAGTACATAGATTGTATTTCCTTAATGTTCACAATTTTTAAAATTGGAGAAAACATACTTTCATCATAGTTAAATTTAAACAAGGAAAATAATTTTAAAATTGTTTAATTTAAAAATTTTTTAGGTGACTGAAAAATGGTATAAGTTAGATTTACATTTCAACTTTTTGCTTTGGACAGCCTTTCTAAACAAAATCATTTTATCTCCTCTATTCTAGCAAGTATCCTGTTTTTGTTTGTTTGTTTGTTTTTCCCCTGAAATACATATCACCTGGTCTCAAGATTTTGGACTCTGTAATTTATTTACCATAACTGTTTTTCAAATTTTAACTTTATAACAATATGAGATGTATCTCAATTCATACACTTATTATTCTTGCAAAGTCCTTGAATGTATCTTAAGACAAATTTTGGGCGGGGCATGGTGGCTCACGCCTGTAATCCTAGCACTCTGGGAGGCTGAGGTGGGCGGATTGCTTGAGGTCGAGAGTTCAAAACCAGCCTGAGCAAGAGCAAGACCCCGTCTCTACTATAAATAGAAAGAAATTAATTGGCCAACTAATATATATAGAAAAAATTAGCTGGGCATGGTGGCACATGCCTGTAGTCCCAGCTACTTGGGAGGCTGAGGCAGGAGGATTGTTTGAGCCCAGGAGTTTGAGGTTGCTGTGAGCTAGGCTGACCCCATGGCACTCACTCTAGCCTGGGCAACAAAGCGAGACTCTGTCTCAAAAAAAATAAAAAATAAAAAAAGACAAATTTCTGTTAAAAATAAATCATGGTTATTCTTTTAGCATACTATATTTGCTTTTCAAGTTTCTAAAATAGCCATGAAATAAATGGCAAAATGGCACCAACAATAACTAATAAATTTCTTTATAAAATTTATTGCTAAAAGAATAAAATCACTATATTTGTCACAAAGTAGTATTTGATTTTTGGAATTTTTTTCTTAATGTTGACATTCTGTTTCTCATTAATGAGTATAAAGAAAGAATATGGCATAATCAAAAATAAATAAATCATGAAAACAAAATAAAGTTAGAGAAGGACCTGTATCCATACTGAAAGCCTCATTTATGGAAACACAATTCAGTACTGAATGCACCAAATTTGATGGGAAGATTTCAGCACGGAAACTTTGTTTTTCTTTCAGCATGTCATAGACCAAATGGTTTTAAAAGGAATAAAAACTCTGGGTTATGTAGGTCCAGGCTAAATTCAGTAATTTACAAATGACATATTCATGATGTAACACATGCTAATGTTTTGCCATATTGAGATGACCATACATCAAGAAGAGAATAAACAAGTAAGATTAAAACTTTTAGAAAGAGAAGAAACCTATGTGTCTATTTTCTTTCATAAATGTTCTCACAGATCCAAGTGGAAGATTTTTTCTAATACATAAAACATATAGCTTCATAAATGGGCTACAGAATGAAACAAAAATCCTTATCTTATTCTCAGAAAATTCTAGTGTAAAATAATATAATCTATTTAAGTTTCAACATGTCTGAATCTAGACAACTTACATATTACTTATTAGAACATAGCACATAAATACACACAAACTCACATACACTTTATATTAATGAGTGATTTTGCTTGAGTTGTTATATTAATAAAATAGCTTGTAAAGTCATCCATAAGTAGTGGAAATATGTATTGATATATTTTGGATCATCACAAAAAATACATTTCTGTTTTAAAAATTACCATTCTTTCTCATTTTCTCATATATTATCCTCTTGTTGCACAGTAATTCTCTTTCTCTCTCTGTCTTAAAATAATCAAAGGAATATATACAACATGTTTACTGAAGATATTCAAGGACAACCAGGAATTAGGCAGATAGAAGTATGATGAAAGGAAATAAATATATAAATACATTTTTTAATGTGCTAATAGTCTACTAAAGGAATCCATTAGAAAATACATGCTGCCTGCCATATACATGAGAAATGTCAACTACAGTACAATTCTAACCCTTGCTTCCACAAGCTATCTGAAGCAAGGCAACTGTGGAAGGTTAAGAATTTTATTTGGGCTCTAAAACCCTATATTAAACCCTATATTAAACTTTCATATTTGGCTCCCAGTGATAGTTTGAGCTTCTCCTTCCAAACCAAACAATAACTAAGATTGACCAAAATTTTCACACAGAACTTGTTCAATTACATGAACATGTGATGATTGCAAAGTGCCTTTTAATGAGATACATTAAAATACATTTAGTAAATTATATTTTTTATTAAATATGAAAAATGCATGCATATGAAATGTGACTTCCAACTTTTATTTATATAACAAAATAAATAGGGATTTATAAAACCAATGCTTTAATAAAAGATTGAGCAATGAATAGGCCCTAAACCACAAGGTATTTCATTTTTTTAAGTTTTAATATATTTGTTATATGACACTATATTTATACACACACATATCTATATATGAGGGCTGTCTAGAAAGTACAGTTACATGGTTACATGCCTGGGTGCTTTCCGGACAGCCTCAAATGTGCTTGTGTGTGTGTGTGTGTGTGTGTGTGTGTGTGTATACCAAAATACTCTTCTATTAAGATTAAACCCAGTGACTGTTAATATTCTCTTGTATAAGAAATTTAGAATTCTATTTCTACCACTGTATTTTGCCTGTGGGCATGCCAGTAAATAATAGTATGTTTATTTAAATTTCCCTGTTACTCTTATCAACATAACTTTCTAGTAAACCTTGATGTCTCTGATCTTGACTGAAGAACAAGAAGGTGTTTTATCAATGAGGTATATATTGTTCCAAACCATGTCCCATTAGAGCATTTATCGACTCCACTATGGAAAGTGCAGACATGATAGAGAAAAAGTATAAAGGTTAGCCACTTCATCCAAGCTGTGCTTCAAACAGGTATTTCTGTTAATGAATATTTAAGGATATTAGAAATGGTTGGGTTTATGTCTACCTGATTTTACATCTGAGATATAGGCTAAAAATACAAAAGCATACATACTGAAATTTTAACTGGAGTATGATCAATCCATAAAACTAAAATAAAAATCAGTTCCTCAACTCTCATAGCTAAAATCATACAGTATCCGATGTCCAGTACAAGAATACTGCAAACACTAAGCTCATGAAGAGGGAAAGTTGTAACAGCAGCTACCACATGTTATTAAGCTCCTACAGTGGCTTAGAAATTTTATGTACATTAATTTATTTAACCTACATAACAACTTGCAAAAAAGATTCAATACTTTTTATTCTTAAGACAACTGAGACTCAGATATATAACTTCACCAAAGTCACAAAGTGACTGGAAGAGTCAGGATTCAAAGCTAGTTTTCTTTTACTCCATACTCCATGCTATTTCTATTTGACCCTATGACAACCTTATTATGATATGTCATAAGTCTGGAAAAGTTATTCCCTAGAAACTATATAACATAGCATCTTTGTATAGCTAAATTATTTAAATATATTAAACTTAGCATATGAAATTTTAAGAATCTACAAACTGAAGTTGCTCATAAATCAATTACCTAACTCATAAAATAGATTTAAAATTTATAATCCTCCAAAAGAAAACAAAACGAAAAAATTGGACCCAAAGTGAAATATATCTAATGACTTGTTGAAAGTTAATTTTCTCTCCATCTAATAATTTTTCCAATTTTTAAACCTATTCTTTTAATCCATTGTTCCTCTTCTGATTGTTACTCTTCATCAAGAAAAGTTCAACACATTTCTAAATTACAGCTCTATTGACCAAGATACATAGGGAATTCTTCCTATTTTCCCTGTTATGTTTTCTGGCAAGCATATGATTCTATTTGCAATACAACATTTGAGTTTAATAAAATCCTTTCTTATATTTAAATATTAAGGCATATATTTTCAAATTTAACATAGCTTCCATAATATTTTGTAAGTGATGGAAAGCCTTTCCTCTTACCTGTGCAAATAAACTGCTCACTCATTAGGTACATGATAAATAATATGCATTTGGATTCTTATACTAGCTTCTCAAGCTCTTCAAATCCACAGGGATGCCACAAAGAGGAAACACACTAAACTTTTTCTGGGACAAAATCAAGTTTTTTTTTTTTTTTAAATAGTAAACAAGTGAATGTTCTGGAGTAATGAACTACATGATGAAAATGATTACACAAAGGAAATTTGCCCTCTGGTTAAAATATATATATATCCCTCAGTGGAAAAGAAATCTAATGATATAGGACATAGCCCTAGCTCTGATGCTAAGTAGCTGTATAACATTAGGATGAAAAGTTCTCTGAAATCAAGTTTTCTCTTCCTGGGAATGTAACTTGTGAATTCTCTAGAAATTCTATAAACATGTACTTAATATAATAATATGAAAGTATTACTTATTACAAAATTTATAATCTTCAATGAAATGTGCTTGTTGAACTTTAAAGTGCTACGCTTCTAAGTGATATGAGGAATATATTTAAGCTTATTGAGAGTTTAATAGAGGAGATAAGATATAAATACATGAATAGGAAGGAGAGATGGGGCTATATACAACTAATAATATTTTATGTAGTTAAAAATTAGAATATTAGAGTTCTGGCAGGGACAAAGTTCACACTTTTTGAGTTGTATAGGGTCTTGTCTTGGAGACTTCATATACATATAGACTATTACCTTGCTATGTACATAAGAAAGTCTTCAAAAAATTATGGAAAATACATGGACACCTTGGCTCCACACCCACAGAATGTAAGTTAGTAGATAGGGAATATTGGTTATGGAATCTGAATGTAAAAACAAAAAGATAAGAAAAAAAGCTATCAATTTATTAATTAACTGAAATACTAAACCAATCTATAGATTAAATTAGATGCCAATTAAAATTAAGTAAATTTTTGCATAAATTGAGAAGCTTAAGATTTATATAAAAAGGCAAAGAAACTAAGAGAATAAAACAATTTTGAAAAAGAAGAGTAAATTTGGTATATTCACATCATCTGATTTCAGGATTTACCTCAAAGTTAAAATAATCAAGAGAGTGAGGTATTGGTAAAAGATAGACCCCTCAGTCAATTAAATGGAGTGAAATTGTTCAGCAACAGATTCACACTTACACAGTCCATTGATTGCTGACACAGGAGAGGGTAATCTTTGTTGTCTGCCCATTTTTGAAAGTGAGTTGCTGAAAGAATTCTCAATGTCACTTTACATCACTTCATTCACACAGTGGTTCTGATGCTCCTTCATCGTAGAGTTACAGGCTATATCCTCTTTAAAATAGGTCTAAGCCCAGCAATATCATATTTTATCCCTTTCTTTGGCTTTGCCTCTCTTCATGGGGTTTATAACCTCTGAAATAAGTTTTCTGTTTCTACCCAACATGTATGCCTTCAAAATTAATTGTAAATATGTAAATGCATGAGTGATTATGAAAATGATTTTGTGATACTACACTCAAAATGCTTACCTGCAAAATGAGAAATTGTTCACTAGATCTGTTGGTTTCAACTCATCTGCCCTTCTGGAGTATCTGAAGAATTAAAGCAAAGTAAAAATTTTGTTGGGCATCTTTAGTCTACCAATGTAAATTTCTCTATTTAGATTCTACACAAACACATATAGATACACAAACACACACACACACACACACACACACACACACACACACACACACACATAATACAGAAATTCCCCCTGATCCACAAGGAATACTTTCCAAGACCCCCAGTGGGTGTCCAAAACTGCTGCCAGTACTGCTCAGCTGAGCTGGAGGCGTATTTGGAGGGGATGGATTATGGGGCTGGCTTGTGGGGCTGTTTCGTAGGCCCAGCGTATGGACACATGGCTGGTCAGTTGGTCTAGGGGAATGCCTGCCAGAGGTGGCCCACAGAGCTATTTCTCAGGCTGGGGATGTGGGTGCAGAGCTGCTCAGCCAGCTCAGGGGCATGCCTTCTGGAAGCAACCTGCAGGGCTCTTTATCAAGTCCAGGACATGAGCTCCTGGCTGCTCGGCTTATCTGGGCAGATGCTGAGCAGAGGTGGCCTGCAGGACTGTTTCTCAGCCCTTAGTGGGGGTTCAGGGATGTTGGGCAGGCTAATGGCTTGTCTGTGGGGGGCAGCAGTGCTATGGGGCATTTTCTGAGGTCCTGATCAGGAGCACATAGTCACTCTGTTGGCCCCGGGGTGTTATCAGTTGCTCAGAGGTTCAGAGGCCTCTCTCACTTGGAATAGGGGGTGTGGTAGTTTGGCTAGTTCAAGGGTGGACTTGTCCTGTGCAGGACTAGCAGACTCTTCCTCAGGCTGGAAGTACAGTGGCTGGACTCTGCTGTGCAGAACTAGAGTCACAGCCAATCCTGGGTCCAAGCTCCACCCTGCTGGTGTTGTGACATTCAGCCACCCCTGTGCTTGGCATAATGAAGATGGAGCCCCAGTTCTGAAGAAGTGCAGTGGCTACTGGCTCCCAGAGGAGGAGGCACTCCAGAGGTGGCTCTGGTCTCAAGATAGTCCTGCGCTACAGCAGCCTGGCTCGCAAGGTGTTAATGGTGGGTAGGAAGCGTGCAACTTGTGCTCCTAATTTGAGCCAGTGCAGCTGCTGGAGTTCTCAGCAAATCTCCAAACTAGGCTCAGGGCTTGTGAGGACTGTGAGCTTCTCCTATGGTGAGGACTGCAGGTGTTTATGGTCATGGTAATGGCGGCTGGTGGAGGTCTTCTGTTTACTCCCCGTCCCCTGGCAGCCTGGAGTCCCTCCTGTCTCTAGGCTGAACCAATCTGTAGGGGGAGACAAGGCTCCACATCCCTGGTCATATTCTGCCCTCCTGGACTTCCAGTCACCACAGGTGTGTCTCACACCCCTGCTACACTCCAGTGCACTTACTTCCAGTCAAATCTTACTTGTTTATTCATTGCCTTTGTGTTCCAAAGGCTAGTGGGATGGCTGAGTAGCAGTAAGGGGAGCTTTACTGGAGGTAACGGTTTGCAAGTCAGGAAGAGAAAGTCTCCAGTGTGGACTGAAGGTGCTCTCTTGTCAAAGAGAAGGGCAGGTTGTGTTTTATGCCTCCCAGGGCTGGTATCATAGATATTCAGCGTATTTGGGAGAAAATCCGTACCTATTCATGAGGTGAGCCTATGCATGTGCAATGGGTGACCACATATGTAGCAAACATCCTGTGTTCACTTTACAGTGAGGTTTCAGCATTGAACCAATGTGGGCTTTGACTCTATCACAAAAGGTGAACTATAGAACTTTGTGTACAGGCACTATAAGCTGGCTGAAACTGGCTTAAGGTATATAACAGCTAATAAGGAAAGAATGTTTGCAAGGACCATCCTCTGTGCAGAGTTGTAGTCCCCCAGGTTGTAAATAAGTCTGGTAGCTCCTATTGTTAAGGAGTTTATCATTTGTGTGGTTTTTCTTATAGTCCTGGGAATTTAGAAATTTGTCATAGCAACAACATATCAACTCACAGATACTTTGTTTCCTTAACCTTAGCGTTTGTCCTAGTTGATATAGAGGCGTCTATTTTGGTCTCCCAAATCACATCTTGGTCATTCCTTGTTAGGGAGACAAGGCGCCAGGCCTCTCTAGTCAGCCATCTTGCTGATGTCAACTAGTAACATATTTTTTAATTAAGGTATCGGCATTATCTTTTTAAAGAAATAATGCTATTGCACTATTAAGGCACTGCAGTATGGTGTAAATATAATTTTTATATGCACCAGGAACCAAAAATTTTTTATGACATGTTTTATTGCTATATTGCCTTTATTACTGTGATCTGGAACAGAATCTGCAATATCTCAGAGGCATGCCTGTATATACTGGTTTTTCCTATACATACACACCTATGATAAAATTAAATTTATAAATTAGGCACAGTAAGTGGTTAACTATAATCACTGATAATAAAATAAAACAATTATAACAATATGCCAGCATCACTACTTTTGCACATTGAGGCCATGATTAAATATTAGATCACTAAATATGAAATGTCCAATTTTGAATCAAAAGTGCAGTTTCTTATATTTCAAACAACATGCAGTACAATTAATCAAAGTATGTACCTAAACTATTAACACATTTTTGTCATCTTAAAAGTAGCTTATTTATGCTAGCAGGGAAGAAGCCTGGAGGGTGAGTGGCAATGAAATCATGAAAGGCGTTTGCCACAACCTGTTGAGAACTGAATATTTTTTCTTTCAAGAAGTGCTCCAAAGACTAGAAAAAGTGGTAGTCAGTTGGTACAAGATCTGGTGAATATGGTGGATGATAGAGAGTTTCCAAGTCCAGCTGTTACAATTTCAACCACTTTGTGCGACATGTGGTTGAGCATTGTCTTACAAGAGGATTGACCTGTTTCTATTGACCAGTCTTGGCTGCTTCATCACAAGCCTTCTCATCATTTCATCCAGTTAGTTGCAGTAGACATCCGCTGTAATCTAATGACCAGGTTTCATGAAGCTGAAGTGGATAATTCCAGCGCTGGACCACCAAACAGACACAATTAGCTTTTTTTTTTTTTTTTTTTTTTTGATAAATATCCAGTTTTGGACTGTGTTTTGGCTTTTCATCTTTATCCAACCATTGTGCTGAAAGCTTACCATTGTTAAAAAGAATCCATTTTTCATCACATGTAACAATACAATATAGAAATGGTTTGCCTTTATTTCGTGACAGCAAAGAAAACCAAGCTTCAACACAATTTCTTTTTTGGCTTGTTTAATTTATGTGGTGCCCATCTATCCAGCTTCTTTACCTCGCCGATTTGTTTCAAATGGTCCAGTATTGTTGTAATAGTAACGTCAAACCTTGCTGCTAATTCACGCGTAGGGTGAAATGGATTCGCTTTCACTACAGTTCATCATTAATCCACCTCAGTCTCAGGTCACCTGCATGGCTCATTTTCAAGATTAAAATAACCAGAATGGAACTTCTGGTGATTTTGCATTCTGCTATCATGAACGCCATAACCTTTCCAAACACTCTGTTGATATTTTGAGCTGTCCGTGCTGCATTGGTTCCACAACAGAACTCATATTCGAAAATAACAATACTTTTTGACTTATGGTCAAAAAGTTTTACCGTGGTTTCACAAAAATGGCTCTAAATAAAATTTGAAAGACAATCACAACCCAAAATGTGCATTTGAAAGAATGAGGATGTACCTTCACAATAAAAATAAAACAAGAAATGTCAAAGTGAAATGTCTGCGATGTCAACTGTCAAATGTAGTACTTAGGGAAATCGGACATTTCATACTTAATAACCAAATACATAAGGGTTACAAGAGCATAAGCACTATGATGCCACAGCAGTGGATCCGATAACCAGGATGGCTACCAAGTGAGGAATGGGCGGGTAGAACGTACAGTGTGCATAAGCAGGACAAAGGGATGGTCTATATCTGCGAGGGACAGAAATTTCATCATGGTGCTCAGAACAGCACACAATCCAAAACTTATGAATGTTTTTTCTGGAATTTTCTATTTAATATTTTCACACTGTAGTTGACCAGGAGCCAATAAAAGCTCAGACAGCAAAACTGTGGATAAGGGCAGAGTACTGTATTATACATATATATATATATATATATATATCCACATATATATATATATGTCACTAATCTATGTGATAAGTTGACACATAGATATGATATAGATAGAGATATATGTCTATTACCACTTCATCTGAGTAAGATGTGGAGTAGAATTCTGAAATTATAAAATCTCTTCACTTATGAAGTCCTACAAATTTTAAACTTTTAATGTGTCCTCCACATATTTATGGCATTTTTGTACTTTTCCTATCACTTTGGGCATTAATCCTTTCAATAAGGTTGAAATTTTTCCATTTTTCACTTCTAACACAGCAATTTTAATTTGAACAGAATATAAATATGGTGAATTTGGATCACTGTAAGTAAATCCATTTGCTACATTCTGAAATAAATATATTATAGTTTTACACTATTATAGTTTATCCTTTTTGCTGACAGATTATAATATAAAATAGCTTATATTGCCAGCATGAGAAAACTGGACCTCAAAGATATTAATTTCTAACCCAGGGTCAGAGCTATGATATAATTTTATGTCTCATGTCTTAAGAGTTCTTATCTAGTGTTAAATTGTTATATCTTTTATAAAGCATCATTTTTTGTGTTTTTTTGTTATTATAAGAAATTTAACATAAGAAATACCTTCTCAAAATTTTTATATGTAAACTGTAGTATTGTTAAACATACACACAATATTGTAGAGCAGATCTTTAGAACTCTTTACCTTGCATAACACTATGATTTTGTACATATTGAATATAAACTCCAGTACCCCTTTCCCAAGACCTTGGCAGCTACCCTTTTATTTTCTAAGCATTTAGAGCACTATAGATACCTCAAATAAGTGGAATCATGTAGTATTTGTTATTCTGTGTTTATTCCACTTCAGATAAAGTTTTCCAGTTGTGACCATATTAACACATATGCCAGAGATTTTTCTCTTTTTAAAATTGAATAAGCTTTATCTTTATATACCACATTGTCTTTTTCCATCAATCTATGAGTAGACATTTAGACTGTTTCCACAACTAGTTTATTGAATAATGCTGCAATGAACATGGGACTACACATATCTCTTTGAAATCATGATTTCAATTAGTTTAAATAAAAATACTCAGACATGGAAATGCTGGATTATATGCTAGTTCTATTTTCAATATTTTCAGAAACATCCATAATATTTTCCAACATAGCAGCACTGTTTAACACTCTCAACAACAGTGTACAAAGGCTACAATTCCTCCATCATCTTGCCAACACTTATTTTTTTTTTATAATGACCTTTCCAATAAGTGTGTGATGATATCTCACTGTGGTTTTGATTTGAAGTTATTGAAATCTCCCGAAGTAATCTTCAGATTCAAGGCACCACCTGAAAAATCCCAGTGTCAGCTTTTTCAGAAATAGAAAAACAATCTTAAAAATTATATATAATCACAAAAGACTCAAAATAGCAAAAGGAACAAAGAGAGAAACAACAAAGCTAGAGTCATCACACTTTTTGATCTCAAATATATTATAAAGCTACAGTAATTTTATCTTTTAATAAAAGATAAAATAATGGCATAAAGACAGACATACAGACCAATAGAACAGAATATACAGCCCAGAAATAATCCCACACATATATGGTCAACTGAGCTTCCACACAAGGGTGCTAAGAATGCACAATGGGGAAAAGATACACTGTTTCAACAAACAGTGCTGGAAAAACAGAATATGCATATGAAAATCAATTAAATAGGACCCTTGCTTTATGGAAAAACCAAATCAAAATGGATTAAAGGGTTACACATGAAACTAAAACAATTCTAGAAGAAAACATGAGGGAAAAGCTTCAGGACCTGGGGCTTGGCATGACTCCTTGGATATAACACCAAAAGCCAAGCAACAAAAACAAAATTAGACAAGTGGGACTACATCAAACTAAAGAAACTGTTGCATAGTAAAGAAAATAATCAGCAAAGTGAAAAGGCTACCTAAAGAATAGGAGAAAATATTTGCCAACTATATATCTAATAAGGGATTAATACCAAATATATATGGGAAACTCCTAAACTACATAGCAATAATTATCGTCATCATCGTCATCTGATATAAAAATGGGCAAATAACTTGAATAGAGTTTTTCTACAAAAAAAACATACAAATGGCCAACAGGTGTATGAAAACATGTTCAACACCCGTAATCATCAGAGAAATGTAAATCTAAAGCATTTAAAATCAGAATCCAAAGAACTCTATTCATTCAGTAAATAGCAGCATGTAGTGCCTTATTTCCTGGAGCCATTTACTTTTTTGTTGTTAAGTAAATCATTATGTCGCTATTTTGAACCAGAAAATAATTGGGGCACATTCCCTTGGGACATCTCCTGTGGATTTCATCAAATCAACACTTGATTACGGAGATATAAGCAATCTAAATTAGCCATAGGCATTGTGTACTTAAACCTGCATTTGCTGTTCCATAGGTAAGTGAGAATTTCAGATGATTTGTAGAATATTTTAGGAGGTAAAAACTAAAATGTTAAGAACTACTATGTTATTTTGTACTAAACATTTTAGCTATTAACCACTAAGAACTAAATACTTGAGTTTTGGCCTCTTGCATGTGTGAATCAAATGTACTCATCAAAATCTGATTTATTCAGAGTTCTTCCTAAGAATTAAAAACTAAAACTTACTAGAAAACAAAACAAAATAGAAAATATTGAACTTCTATTCATAGAAGTAAACAAGAATGCTCCTAATAGAGTGTATGTTTTTATTTTTCTGAAGGATAAAGACAGTTCAAAGTAAGAATGATCATGAATATATCAGTTGAGGACATGAAAAGAGTGACATATTCAATATTCTATGTTTCATATTTTGAAAAAATTAAAAAAATAATCCTTTTAAATATATCACTAGCTATACAATCTGGTAGTCATTTCAAATTATTACTTATTTTATAATGCTTCTCTCATTTTCATGGTTTAAAATTATCCAAATGCATCCAGAGTTATGTTTTACTTTATTTTTATTTTCCTGGGTTTGGGAGTAGGGTGTAGTTTTCCAATTGCAGAATGAAATGATGGCATAATATGAGGCAATGAAAAAAAGGTTAAAAGTGCATGCACAATGAGAGTGACTTGGGACTGAATCTTGACTCCAGTAATTACGAGCTATGAAAGTTTCTATAAAGGTGAAATAATGTGCACAAAAAGTCAGTTCCTGCAGTAAGTGATCAATACATGGCTATCATTTCTCCTCTTTTTGGGCAAACTTAGTGTTTCATCAGTAAACCCATGATATTTAGAGTTTTCTGCTTTTTATTAAAATTGTATTTACAGAAATAGATTTAGATTAATTTTAAAACTTGATCCTATAGTGTTAAATTGTCAAGAATCATAGTTATTTTTTCTTTTTAATTCTGACACTTTTGAATATGTGCTAATATTGACTACTTTTTACCTGGTATAACTTTGTTTTGGTATCTAGTAGAATGCCTGTCTCAAGAGAAACTTAGATGATGTATCTTGTTTGCCCTAAACAAAATCAAGCTAATTGTAATGTAGAAAACGGAGTTGTGGTAATTCGTATATATATTTTTGGGTATCAATTAATAACATAATTCACAAATCTTCTTTATTCTCCAAAGGGTAATTCAGAGACATAAAGAGTGGGCAGAGAAAAAAAATCATAATCAAAATAGAATTCATTGGATTGAATATTGATAGAATACTCTGTAGAAACAACCTCATTCAGCAATTCTATAAGGTTAAATATTTAATTTTATTAATGTAATTTTTACTGCAATATTTACTCCAATCTTGTAAAATAACTATTAATGTCCTCATTCTGGGGGTAAGTAGGCACAGCAAATTATTTTGCACAATTGATGAAAGATCTAGAATTCTGACATTGTATTCCATGATCTTTCCACTGATACAGTATCTCACGTGTTTGGATGCCAGAACAAATTTTTCTTACAAACAGTCACTTTGTGTTTTAATGTTATTTAATATGAAAATAGCTAACAGAAATCAGTGGTACATTAATCAGTAGACTTGATGGTTTTAAAACAGCATAAATTCAGCCACTGAGTGAACACTCATTTCTTTCATCTGATTCTGCAGCAAGTGGCATGAACACTCAACCCATTATCTTGTTACTACCTTCTTATCCTCTACTGGAAAATGATACATGGACAAAAATATAGTGTACAGTATATATAAGGGCATAGTTTACATTCCCTTGAGTCACAGTTTTGTTCACTCTTTTTTATAGTAATATAAACTTAATTTTATGAATATCTTCAAGCTTGTTCCATGAGATTTCAACATAATGAATGCCACTGAAGTTACCATATTTGTACTGAAGGGTTTCACAGACAATCTTGAACTGCAGATCATCTTCTTCTTCCTGTTTCTAGCAATCTACCTTTTTACTCTCATGGGAAATTTAGGCCTCATTGTACTGGTCATTGGGGATTCCCGGCTACACAACCCCATGTACTATTTTCTGAGTGTTTTGTCTTCTGTGGATGCCTGCTATTCCTCAGTAATTACCCCAAATATGTTAGTAGATTTTATGTCAAAGAATAAATTCATTTCATTCCTTGGATGTGCAGCACAGATGTTTCTTGCTGTTACTTTAGGGACCACAGAGTGCTTTCTCTTGGCCGCAATGGCTTATGATCGCTTTGTAGCCATCTACAACCCTCTCCTGTACGCAGTGAGCATGTCACCCAGAGTCTACGTGCCACTCATTGTTGCTTCCTTTCTTGGTGGAATTCTACACGCTACATTGCATACAGTGGCCACTTTTAGCCTCTCCTTCTGTGGATCCAATGAAATTAGACATGTCTTTTGTGATATTCCTCCTCTCCTTGCTCTTTCATGTTCTGATACTCACTTGAACCAGCTTCTACTCTTCTACTTCGCTGGCTCTATTGAAGTAGTCACTATCTTGATCGTCCTGATTTCTTATGGTTTCATCCTGGTGGCCATTCTAAGGGTGCACTCTGCTGAAGCAAAACGAAAAGTGTTCTCTACATGTGGCTCTCACCTAACCGGAGTGTCTATTTTTCATGGTACAGTTCTCTTCATGTATGTGAGACCCAGTTCCAGCTACGCTTTGGAGCATGACATGATAGTGTCAATATTTTACACCATTGTGATTCCCATGCTGAATCCCATCATCTACAGTTTGAGGAACAAAGATGTAAAAGAGGCCATGAAAAAAGTGTTTGGGAAAAAGCAGATTATCAATAAAGTATATTTTTCACACTAAAAATTAACTTCAAAAATGTTGAGAATATATTCTGTACCTTAATATCAAGAGGATATAATGAAATGTTTAATTTATTAATGTATTTCTATTGTTTCTTGGACATTTAAAAATAAAGATCGTAGACAACTTTCTACCAATGTTGTTATTATTACATGTAGAAAAATCTGTATCATCCATTTGCTTTTCACTATGTTTATACTGATATATGAATATGCACATTGTATATGTATATGTATATATATATATTCACACACATGTTTACACATAGATATCCATAAGTGTTAATACTGATTGGTGTACACAAAAATGCACATACCCAGACATATATATGTAATCATTAAAATTCTCTATATTGTTTTCTTTCAACCTCATATCACTCGAATTGTGTAGGCTTGCATAGTTGCAATTATATATCATTTCATAGCTATGTATGACTAGCTTGATGAACGTTCACTTAATCCAGATAAAAACTACTGCTTACTTGCAATTTGCTCCTTCCTTAGGTCTGTGTATTTGCAGCAATCTAATCATGCCCTGTGGCTCACATACCACAGATAATGTGTCCCAATTCCCAAGTGTTATTCCTGTGTTCATTTGTGAGAGTGTATTTCTCCCTCTTTTCCTATATGATCCAGGGCATGGACATACAACCCATCCTTTAATTCTTCACAGAATATAGAAACTAGACATTAGTGTTTATCAAGATTATACTTAAACTCAAGAATAACAAAATAAAACCACAATTCAAAGATTAAGGTACAACTTGCTGGCAGATTTGGCTCTTTCCTGAACTAACTTCCCATCCATGCTTACAGGATTCTCTGCAGGCCTGGTCCCTAATCAGCCTTTGGGTCTGTTTTGTTTGACCCAGACCATTCTTTGATGTTCTTATGGATGCCATCATTCATTATTGCCCAAACTCAAGAACGAAGGTACAGATAAGTGTCTCTATTCTGCTCATGCTTGCCCTGCTTCCAACAGACCTCATTTTCATTGCAAAGATATGTCTCCTTCAAAAATACATTGAAGTGGTCATGTTTTCCCTACCCTTCTTCATCTTTTTTAGTACTTTTAAATTATGATTTTGTGAATTCGTTCTCTTCCTTAAAGTTTCCCTTTATTTGTTAGTTACAGTAGGATGATATCCTTAGACCATAGAGTACAACCAAAGGATATTTTCCTAAAATGGGATTAATAAGTTTAAATAACACCTCACAGTGTAAATATAGAGCTTCTGCCACTACAATATATATTCACAGTATGTCTGGATTTGTTTTCTCCCACATGGAGACTTTTCCCTCTTATATCACATGGCTCCTTCCTTCAAATGTCAAAACTAACTTATGATCATTGATATCCACTATCTGTGCATATATAAACCATGTGAGTTTGTGTGTGTGTTTGTATGTGTGTGTAAAATTCAGAATGGATGAAATCTTTAAACACACCTAAAAATCACAAAGGCTGACAAATTTTATCCTTTAGAGTTTTTTAAGTCTGTATGACAAAAATGACCATAAATATAGTAAAAGACCAAGCTACACACTTGAGAAAATAGATACATATATGCATCTGTTGACTTAATAAACAATAGACTAAAAATCCACAGGATATTGGATAAGTATACATACATTGAAAACTGAGGTTGGGGAGGTTGGGAGGGGAATTAGAAAGAAAAATCTCCCTTACAGGTGCAATGCACACTATTCTGTGATGGGTACACAAAAAGTCCTGACTTCAGCATTATACAATTCATCCATCCCAACAGGTGAGAGGTAATATCTCATTTTGACTTTTACTTGCATTTTCCTGATAATTAGTGATTTTGAACATCTTTTCATATACCTGTTGGCCATTTCAAGTCTTCTTTGGAGAAGTGTCAATTTTTTTTTTAAGTCTTTAGCCTATTTTAATCAGGTTATTAAGGTTTTTTTTCTTTCTTGTTTGTTTTTTCAATATTGATTTATTGGAGTTTCTTATATATTTTAGAAATTAATCCCTTATCAGACATATGTTTTGCAAATATTTCATCCCATTTTGTATATTTTATACTTCACTATGTAGAAGTTTTTTAGTTTGATGTAATCCCATGTCTATTTTTGCTTTTGCTGTCTGTACTGCTAGTGTCATATCCAATAAATCATTCCCAAAACTAATGTAATGAAAATTTTCCCCTATCTTTTCTTCTGGGAGTTTTGAGGTTTCAGGTCTTAGGTTTAAGTCATTAATCCATTTTGAGTTGATTGCTGAGTATAGTGTAATATAAGGGTCTGTCTCTCTGGAGCAATTTTTACATCTTTTGCCCATTTTAATTAGATTATTTGACTTTCAGGTGTTGAGTTGTAGGAGTTCTTTATATATTCCAGATGTATTATTTGAAAGTATTTTCTTCCATATTCTAGGTTGTCTTTTTAATGCCTCAGTAATGACCTTTGCTGCACAAATATTTTTAATTTTGATGAAGTCCAACTTATCTATGTTTTGTTGTTGTTGTTGTTTGTACTTTTATGTTGTACTTAGGAATTCACTGGCAAACATAAGACCATGAAGATTTATATTGATGTTGTCTTCTAAAAGCTTTCTAATTTTACTCTTATATTTAGGGTGTTGGCCACTTTTTAGTTAATTTTTGCATATATTTTGAGGTTAGGGGGTCTTACTTCATTATGTTGCATGTGGCTATCCACTTTTCCAGTACTCTAAATATATTTTTATTCGACATTCAAAATAAAACCGTGATTTTATTCCATTGCTTCCTTTCATTTGTTAAAATATGAGTGTCCTAGAATTATTAAAGGTATTAGAGGTCTGAGTAAAAAAAATACTCACAAATTTTTCCTGCAGTTATAAATATTAAACATTAATAAATGTAAATATTAAAATATATCATAAATAAAAACATTAATATTTTTGCTTCATTTGCTGAACTTGAAAATATTGATGCCTTTTGACCTAATAATTTCCAATTGTCTTCTAAGTAAATAGACTTGAGAGATTTTTGTATATGAGAAAAATGAGAATGATGAGAAGATTCAATGCAACTAAATTTCTCTAGTTTAAATGCATGCATCAAATCCATAATAATCAAGATATTTACATCATAAAATCTTATTGTTCAGAGAAAAAAAAGTCAATCACAAAATGATGTAAACATCATAAATCCACTTATGTAAATTTGAAACTACATAACTAGCAATAATCATATAATTTATATATCAGAAAACAACAGTAAATGCATTTTGTTAAAAAATAGATAATATGTGTTATTATTAACCTTGAAGATAGTATGCTAAGTAATATAAAAAAAATAAGTAAAATACCTTTTATTGGTATAGGACCGATGCTGTATGATACCACTTATATAAGGTACATACAATATTCACACACATAGAAGCAAAAAGAATGGTGACTCACAGGGGCTCGTGGAGAGGGATAAATGGAGAGTTGCTATTGAATAGGTCTAATATTTCAGTTGTGCCAAATGATTAACTTCTAGAGATATGTTGAACATTATTGCCTCTATAGTTAAAACTACTGTAATGTACACTTGCAGTTCTTATCTAAAAGAATATACTCGGAAATAAAGAAAAAGGTTGTGACAGTCAGTAGTGGTTGACTCTAGACAGAGTGGAGGGAATGAAAATGTCAGAGGTTGAATAAATAAAAGTTTAAATTATGTTTAAAGATGCATTACTTTAAAATAATAAAGTCTACAATACAAAATTATTGTTTAAAGTGGGTGATGGAAATATGGTGTCTAGAATGTCATTTCAGATATCTTTTGTTTTTGTAATGCTTACAGACTAGAAAATTACACACAGTGTAATAAGAAAAGTTATCAACTATTAATTACACTGTTTATATATTCTTGGAAAGAATATCTCAGGCTTATGTAAAAATATATTTTAAATGCAAATAATTTTAATTAAATACTAGAATTTTAATTATAAAGCTGATATTTATTTTCTTTATAGCAATTCATGTGTTGAATCTATGTTTTATGTCTTCTGGTTTTTATGGCATATATGCCAGGATGTGCTTTTAATGTATAATGGAGGGTTTACACTCAGCTCTATTCCCAATATTCACATTAAAATTGACCATTGGGGCCAGGTGTGGTGGCTCACGCCTGTAATCCTAACATTCTGGGAGGCCGAGGTGGGAAGATCACTCAAGGTCAGGAGTTTGAAACCAGCCTGAGCAAGAGTGAGACCCCATCTCTACTAAAAATAGAAAGAAATTAATTGGCCAACTAAAAATACATAGAAAAAATTAGCCGGGCATGGTGGTGCGTGCCTGTAGTCCCAGCTACTGGGAAGGCTGAGGCCGAAGGATTACTTGAACCCAGGAGTCTGAGGTTGCTGTGAACTAGTCTGATGCCATAGCACTCAAGCCAGGGCAACAGAGTGAGACTGAGTGAGTGTTTTTTTTTTTTTTTTTTCTCATTAAACTTTGTTTTAATGGGTCTCAAAATTCTGTGACAGATTTTTGGTCAAGTTGTTTCCATTAAAAAGTACTGATTTTAAAAACTCAAAAAAACAAAAAACAAAAAGCAAAACAATAAAAAAAAAAGAAAGAAGATAAAAAAATATAAATAAATTTAAAAAACAAAATTGACTATTGGGTTCAGAATGCTACACATTCTAACTGTTGGATTATCTTCATCCCAGGGCCAACAGCAGCACTTCTCAGCTACTGTACAAATTAAATATAATCATTTAAGTAAGTCCCTGGGCAATCTCCACACTTTTACTCTTTGGGTGAAATTTTGAGTGGTATCTTAGCTAATGAGGATTCAATTTGTCCTATTTTCCCTAGGGAATCAGATTTTTATCTGGGAAATACGGTTGTCATGTTTGGGGGCTGGAACCTAGAAACAAACGTATTCAGTGTGAAGGTCTTCAGAGACTTCTGACATTTGTAAAA
>VSMD01115355.1:0-18183 GCA_008750895.1 Mirza zaza | reverse complement strand
ACACAGACAAGGTTTTATATTAACAGGCTGATAGCGCCGGGGATTGGAAGAGGGACACACACGCAGATACTTTCTGAACCAGCAAATTCAGCTTCACAGCACCTGCCAGGCCCCCAGGACCTATTCTCCCCTCTCCACGGCTTCCCTCCCTCTTGCCTGTGCTGGGCTCTCAGAGCAGCCTGTGTCGCCTCTGCACGTCCTCCTGGGCTCCACGCTGAGTCCGTGCACTGAGCCTGGCACCCTCGGTCCCTACCTGGGTGAAGCTGCCACACACACCAGCAGGACAGCCAATCTAGCCCCATTTTGTGGATGAGTACACTAAGGCTCAAAAAGGTGGGGGCTTGCCCAGGTCATGCAGAGCCCAGCACAGCCCGGTCTGTGTGCCCCCGAGCTGGGCTGCGGCCCCCTGCCTCCTCCACGCCGCGCCTCTCCAGCTGTGCTCAGAGTTGGGTGACCAGGTGAGCACCTGCCTCCCACTCTCTCCTTGTCCCCGTCCTGCTCCGCGGCCAGAATGAGGAAACGCACAGGGGGAGGGAAGAAGCCCAGGGTTTCAGAAACTGGGGGGTTAACAGAATCCCAAAGGCCAGTCTCACGTGCCTCTGGAGACAGTGTCCACATCCCCAGCGATGGGGCACTCGCCTCCTCAACGCGCCTCAGTGGAAGGGCACGGACCCTGGGGTCAGACAGGCCTGAGCTGACACCTGCAGCCCCGGGCTCTCCAGGGGTGTTTGTCACCCGCACGATGGGAGGGACCAGCCTGACCGAGATGGCTCAGGCAGCCCAGGGCCCAGCCCGGGCCTGGCACACACCAGTGACCGCTTTGACCTCAGTGCCAAATCTGAGGAGGGGATGACACCCGCCTTGTGGGGCACTTTGCAGGATGGGGTGTGATTACAAACGTGTGCAGAGCCTGGCCCAGCCGCTGTGAGGCCTGGGCCTCCCCCTCCCCAGCCCTTAGCGGTGCGGATGCCACCCTGGGTGGCTGCTCCGGGCCCTGGGACCCTCCGACCGTCAACTCTGTGGCAAGAGGAGCAGCGTGGGGATCTTACTGGCACACACAGGGTGGGCACACGCTCACTTTCACACACTGTCACACGCAGCCACTTCACACACAGACACACCTGCTCAGCCCCTCACACTCTCCTCTACACACCACATACATGTGCACACACTCACATATATGTACTCACCCACACACCTTATACATCACAGACACACTCACGCACACACACACAAATGATACACGCACTCACCTCGCAGGCGTACACATGCTACACTCACACATCACACACACACTCACCACACACCTGATACACACACACCTCGCAGGCGTACACACGCTACACTCATACATCGCACACTCACTTGATACACACACGCACCTCGCAGGTGTACACACGCTACACTCATACATCACACACACTCACCACACACCTGGTACACACACGCACCTCACAGGCGTACACACGCTACACTCGCACATCACACACACACTCACCCAGCAGCATCCAGGGGAGAGCGGGGGCTGGACCCGAGGCCTCGTCCACACTCACACTCCAGGCAGAAGAAACCAAGTCCACGTCCAGGCCGGCTGATGGCTCTGTCCCTAACCAGGGGTGAGGCAGGACTCGAGTGGTCGTTTTGTAAGTGACAGGTCGCGTGGCCTGACAGCAGCCACCCCTTCCTCGGGTCTGGCCACACGGAACCTTAGTTTTCTGTCTGGCATTTGTTTCTTTTCCTCAAACCCGGCTGCGTTTTGGGGAGGTTTAGCAGGCAGTGCGGAACACCAGCGACGTCGGGTCACTGAGGCGCCTGCCCCACGCACCCCGGCTGCGCGCGGGGTCGGATTTGCACAAGGAGCCGTGATGCCTGATCACCACCCGGGAAAGACGTCCCGACCTGCCCGCTGGTCTCGTGCACACACACAGACACCCCCATGTGCACACGCATGTGCGGAGCCGCGCACCCTACGTCCATATGCGCGCTCCGGAGACACGCCACCACAAGGAATCACGGTGGCTCCCACTCGGGTGCCAGCACCGACATGTTTTATCAATGTGCGTTGCACACACAGACATCGCCATATGCTCAGACACCCACACACGCGTGGATCCATGTGTCTGTCCGCACACAAACTCGTTAATTCCCGTCTACACACACCAACACACATTCTTATGAACATGACGCCCGCGAGCACCTCCACTTTATGATGCTGGCTCAGCTCCCGGGCCTCCTTGTAAACGCCGTGTTTACACGTAAATGCCGTGTTTACAGGTGGCCGGAGGCGTAAACAGCCTCAGAAGGAGGAAGGAGGCTGCAGGGCCGGGCAATAAAATAATAACTCAGGGCCGAGGTCGGGGGAGACAGGCTGGCGGGGCAGAGAAGGGGCCTTTACTCACCGCTGCCGGCCAGGAGGGCGATGCTGAGGAGCTTCACACCCGGGCTAGACCTGCGGGAGGAGGAACCCGGAGCCTGAGTCGGTCCCCTCCACCCTCCTGCTGCTCCTTACTGGGACCATCCTCACCGTAGCCTGATGTCCCAGTAGCTGCCCCTAGCCCAGTGATCCGCACCTCCCCACCTGCCCCGCCCCTCCTGGGGGAAACAGCCCAGATGGCAGAGCCGGGGGAACACTGGAGCCTCCCCCACACACACACACCCTGAGCAAATCCCCTCCACCCATCAGCCTCCGCGGCAGGAGGCCCCGTCTCAGCCCAGACGACCCCCGCCTTCCCTCTGCATGCCAGGGAGTCCTGGGACGAGGAGTCATGTGCTCCACCCAGCGGCTGAGTCTTGAACCCAGAGCCAAGAGACTCAGGTCCCTAAATTCTAGTCCTCACTCTGTTTCCAAAATGTGGTGTCACCTTGGACAGAGCCCTCAGCCTCTCTGGGCCTCAAGTGCCCCTTGAGGACAGTTGACTAAAAGATCCCAGAGCCGCCTCCAGCGCTGAAAATGCAGGGACCTACCCCAGCCCATCACTCAGAGACTCAGAGCCCTCCTTTCTGGGAAAGGGATTCTAGGACAAGTCCCTCACCCCCACCCTGCCCCCTCCACGGAGGAGTCTCCTCCCAGGCACCGGGCACCTACCTGGAGGTTCTCAAAGGACAAGAGGCCCTGAGACTTGGGCCCCTCCACACAGAGGGGCATCTAACCAGCACCTTCTTGCTGAACCCGTTGGGGTTGGCCTGCAGCCCATCCGCCATGTTCCGGGTTCCAGGGGGCTGGCAGCATAGGTCTCGAAAGGTCGTCAATCCCCTCCAAAGGCCCTGGGGAGCAGGCCCCAGCTTCACGCTGCCTCACATGCGGCAGGACAGCGCCGGAGCAGTGCCCCTGGGCAGGAGGCAGGTGACACATGCCCTAGAAAAAGGAGGCCCCACCTCCTCCCTCCCACCCCCACAGCCCTACCCACAGCTGGCAGGTAAAGTCCCCACCCCCAGTGTGCTCTGGCCTGACTAGCTGAGGGTTTATACACCTGCCCACCCCACACACCTTTCTTTTTCTTTCTTTTTTTTTTTTTATTTGAGATAAAGTCTCACTCTGTTGCCAGGCTAGAGTGCCGTGGCGTCAGCCTAGCTCACAGCAACCTCAAACTCCTGGGCTCAAGCGATCCTCCTACCTCAGCCTCCCGAGTAGCTGGGACTACAGACATGTGCCACCGTGTTCAGCTAATTTTTTATATATATATTTTTAGTTGTCCAGCTAATTTTTTTTTTTTTTTTTGAGACAGAGTCTCACTTTGTTGCCCAGGCTAGAGTGAATGTTCTGGCATCAGCCTAGCTCACAGCAACCTCAATCTCCTGGGCTCAAGCGATCCTCCTGCCTCAGCCTCCCGAGTAGCTGGGACTACAGCCATGCGCCACCATGCCCAGATAATTTTTTGTATATTTTTAGTTGGTCAATTAATTTCTTTCTATTTCTTTTAGTAGAGATGGGGGTCTTGCTCTTGCTCAGGCTGGTCTCGAACTCCTGAGCTCAAACAATCCTCCCGCCTCGACCTCCCAGATTGCTAGGATCACAGGCGTGAGCCACCTTGCCTGGCTGCACTCCACGCATATTAAAGGAAATTAACCCAAAGTCCTCTCCATCCCCACCCCACGCCCACCTCTGCCTGAAAGACCTTAAAAACATCATTCAGTGATGCTTGTCGAAGCACAGTGAAGCAGACTTTATTCAAAGGGGCCAGGGGAATGGGGGAGGGGGTCGCTGGTCACTGCAACGGGCTTACACTCAGTTCCCAAGTGCAACAAGGGAAAGCGGGCTTACACTCAGTTCCCAAGTGCAACAAGGGAAAGCGGGGTCACAGCCAGGGAGCAAGGGGAGGGGTCTTAGAGGGAAAGTTGAGAAGAAACACCAGCGGGGAGGGGGATTCCGCCTGAACTGACCTAGCAGGACTCTTGCTGAAGGCAGCGGGGCGACCAGACACCTGGGGCACGTGGAGGCTGGTCAGAGATGGAGCATGGGGAGATTCTAGCAAAGCCCACTTAGCAGGGTTCTGGCTAAAATCGGACAACGCCAAGGTGAGTACGGAGTCCAGATGTCAAGGCCTGGTTGGAAAGAGAGTTCCTGGGAGCCTGAGTAGAGAGTGGTCAAGGAGAGAGCCTTTCTCAGGGAGGCCCCTCTGCGTGGACGTGCTTAGGTCTGTGCGGCGTCCTGCCACAGCTGGAAAGGCTGGAGGTCCACACCTGGAGAGAGCCCTCTGCCCACATCTGGAAGAAAGAGCCTGCTGGGTGGGGGCTGGCTGGTGCCCCCCAGGCTTCAGGGCCGCATCCCTGGCCGCAGGTAGCTGCCCTCCTCTCCTCGCCTCAGTTGTGACCACCAAAAATGTCTCCGAACCCTGCTGGATTTGCCCCGGGGTGGGGGGACACAATTGTCTTTAGTCGAAAGCCTGGGAGGGTGGGGGGCTGGGAGTCAGCGCTGTTGGCCTGTTTGTCAGGGGTGGGGGTGCGCCTGGGAAAGATGAGGCCAGAGGACAGCCAAGGGGGCTTGGCCACCCAGGCTGGGCTAATAGAGGCCCAGACGCCAGCACCCCCACTTCTCAGCTGGCCTCTGCAGGTGAGCCCCTACCCTGGTCTGTGTCCCCAGCTGCAGAACATACATGACAAGGCCTCGCGGAGTAAGCATGGTGCCCGCAGACGGCAGGTGTCCTGCGGTATAGGCTCCACTCAGATGCTGGGTCAAAGGCTGGTTGTTACAAAGCAGAGGCCTGATCTCTAGCTGGGGGGTGAGTTGAGATGGTGGTGGGGGACAAGGGGGGGAAGAGGAGAGTATCCTGGCAGGTGATGGCACTCCAGATAACCCCCTCACTGTCACAATCTCTCTAGTGTCCCAAAGCTGCTGATGAGGGCCTCCTCTCCTACCTTTGGCATTGCCAATTCCCTCTTCTGTCTATACCCTACACCCAGGCACGCATCCTCACACAGGAAGCTGTTAATTTGCACTTGCTCATGCATTCCTTTGTGGATACTTGTTCATGTTTTGGTCTGTGGATCTTGACACTGCACTTGAGCTGGGAATCTGGGAGAAAAGGGGCCTTCATTTCCTCCCAGAGCCCAGGGATTCCCCCTGGGACAAGCCTGCATCTGCCTTATCAGACTAGAATGACTGGTGGACAAGGACGTTTCTGCCTTCACTTGTCTGCACAAAGCTTGGCTTCTATCTGTGCTTTGACTTTTGCCTCCACCTCTTGGTGACATCACCACACTCCAAAGGAGGAAGAACCAAGAAGCCAGGCTCAATACAGTCCATATCCTGAAGATGCAGCCTCCAACCTACAGGTGACCTGGAGCCACATAGACCTGTGTCAAGATGGCCAAGGCTGGGACCAGGGACCCTTGAGAGCCTTTGAACAGGACTGCTGCCACATCCGAATTCCCACTGGACACGCTGGTTGGGCTGGTCTTCAGAGAGGCTAAATCCTCCAGGGGGAGGATGGGCTCTTCTCTCTACCTCCCCCACCCTCCCCCTACCAAGCACAAGGTGCTCAATAAGGAGTCAATAATAAACTGGTTGACCCAGTAATTCCACTTCTGGGTCTGTGAACAAGATGCAAACCTGATGGCTCCCAGAGACAGATGACAAGGACACTAATAGGGGTGTTTTTAGATGCCCGTCAGCAAAATCAGAAGCAACTTAAGTTAGGGGATTAGTTAAGCAAATTATTAACCATCCATCCACAATCATGTTTTCAAAGAATATTTGATGATAGAGAAAAAAATCCCTGTGATACAGGCTAATTGGACTTTTTAAGGGGTTGGAGTACACATATATAAAAATTATCTGGAAGAATATATTGCAAAACCTTAGTAATGGTCATCTTTAGACAGCAGAATAACTGGTGGTTTTTATTTTCCTATTTATAATTTTTGGTATGAAAATGAATGTAAAATTACATTCAGCAACTAAGATAAAACGATCGATTTGCTTGAAAGACACAAACTCACTCAACTGGAAATAGCTCTAGATCTATTAAAGAAATTTGAAAAGTGTGATTTAAAATCTTCCCATAAACAAAATTGGGTCCAGATGGCTTCACTGGTGAATTTGACCAAATACTTAAGGAAGAAATAATACCAATTGGTAATATATTGGTTTGGTAGGGCTACCATAACCTAATACCACAAAATGAGGTAGCATACACAACAGAAATTAATTTCTCACAGTTCTGGAGGGTAGAAGTCCAAGATCAAGGTGTTAGCAAGGCTGGTTTCATTCTGAGGCCTCTCTCCTTGGCTGCCTTCTCTCTATGTCCTCGTGTGGTCTTTCCTCTGTGTATACACATCCTTCCTGTCTGTGTGTCCAAATTTCCTTGTCTTATAAGGACAACAGTATATTGGATTAGGAGCTACCCTCATTTAAACTTAGTCACTTTTTTAAAGGCCGAGCTCCAAACACAATCATATTCTGAGCTTCTGGGGGTTAGGGCTTCAACATAGGAATTTATGAGGGACATGATTGAACCCAGAACAACAGTTGTACACAAATTCTTCCCAAAAACTTAAGGGGCCGATTCATTGTATCAAGCTACCATTATTCTAACACCAAAACCAGAAAAAGACAAGAAAAGAAAACTACAGATATCCCTTATCAACATAGATACAAAAACTCTTTTAAAAATGTTGGCAAACAAGCAAATGTTGGTAAACAGGATAATATATCATGACCAAGTGGGTTTATCCCGAGAATGAATGGTTGGTTTTACATTAAAAATCAGTCGATGTAGATACGATATCAAAAGATTAAAGAAGAAAAATCATATGCTCACCTCAATAAATGAAATAAAACAAAACAAAACAAATGAATACTATTTGACAAAATCTAATATCCAGTCCCGATTTTTAAAAAACTGTCAGCAAACTTAAATAGAATGGAACTTTCTTAACTGGAAAAAAGGGATCTACAATGAACCTACAGCGAACACCATGCTTAATGGGGAAAGACTGGGTGCTTTTCTCCTTAAGATTAGGAAGAATGTCCACTGTCACCACTTCTATTCAACATTGTACTGATGGTTTTAGTTGGTGCCATAGGCAAGAAAAGAAATAAAAGACATTCAGATTAGAAAGGAAGAAGATTATCCTCTGTTGGCATAAACATAATAGACATAATATAACATAATAGTAAAACATAATAGTAAACATAATAATAAAAAAATCCTATAGAATCTACAAAAAAAAGCCCCTGGAACTAATAACTGAGTTTAGCAAGGTTGCAAGATATAAGATGAAAATATAAAATAATAATAATTGTACTTCTACATCCTAGCAATGAACAATTGGAAACTGAAATTAAAAATACATTTATAATAATATCTAAAATATGAAATATTTAGGGATAAAAATTGACAAAAGTATGGAAGACTTATACACTGAAAACTATAAAACAATGCTCAGAGAAATCAAGGAAGACCAAAATATACCATACTTATGAATCAGAAGACTCAATATTAAGATGTCAATTCTCCCTTTTGCTCTGTAGAGGCAACGTGCTCGCCATCAAAATCCTAACAGACTTTTCTCGAAGAAATTGACAAGCTGACCCTAAAATTCATATGGAAATTAAAAGGAGCTAGAATAGGTAAGTCAAGTATAAAAAGATGAATAAAGTTGTAGGACTTATACTACCTGATTTTAAGACTTACAAAGTTACTGCAATAAGACAGTGTGGTTTTGGTATATATATAGACAAAGAGGTTAATGGAACAGAATAGGTGACCCAGAATTAGACCTGTACATGTATGGAAAATTTATTTTTGGCAAAGATGCAAAGGCAAGTCCACGGAGGAAGAATAGTTTATTCAACAATGGTGCTAGGACAATTGGCTGTCATTATGAAGAAAGAAAGAGAGAAAGAGAGGGGAGGAAGGGAGAGAGGGAGAAAGGAAGGAAGAAGGGGAGGAAAAGAAAGAAAGAGGAAAAAAAGAAAGAGAGAATGGGAGAGATTGAAAGAAGGAAAAGGGGGGAAGGAAGGAAGAGAGAAAAACAGAGAAAATAAAAAAGAATTTAAATCCATGTCTCTCACCGAGAGTGATAAGACAACTAAATAGGGAACAAGTGGCCTTTTCAACAAATGTTGCTGAGATAACTGGATATCCATACACAAAAGAATGACCTTGAATCCCTTCCTCACACCATATACAAAAGTTAATTTAAAATGGATCAGAGACCTAAATGTAAACTATAAAACTCTTAGAAGAAAATATATGTGTAAATCTTGTGATGTTGAGTTAGGCAACAGTTTCTTAGTAAACAAAAGCACATGACAAAAAGAAGATAATTTGAACTTCATCAAAATTAAAAATGTGTGTGCTGCAAACTATACCATCAAGAAAGTAAAAGAAATATTTGCAAATCATATGTCTGGTAAGGAACTTATATTGGAATATATAAAGAACTCTTAGAATTCAGCAGTAAAAAGATAACAACCCAACTTAAAATAGGGAAAAGATTTAAAGACATTTCTCCAAAGAAGACAAACTAATGACCAATAAGCACCTGAAATGCTGCTCAACCTCATTAGTCATTAGGGAAATGAAAATCAAATGCAATGAGCTGCACTTCACATCCACTCGATGGCTATAACAAAAAAAGCAACTGAGCCAGTGCAGCAGCTTCCTCCTGTAATCTCAGCGACTCGGGAGGCTGAGGTGGGAGGATCTCTTGAGGCCAGGAGTTTGAGGTTGCTGTGAGCTACAATGATGCCACTGCACTCTAGCCTGGGCAACAGAACAAGACCCTAATCTTGTTGATGGGAATGTAAAACTGGAAAACAGTGTGGTATTTCCTCAAAGTGTTAAACATGGAATTAACATATGCCAGCAATTCCACTCCTAGGTATACATCCAAGAGAATTGAAAACATGCATCCACACACATGAATGGATAAAAAAAAATGTAATATAGGCCAGGTGTGGTGGCTCACGCCTGTAATCCTAGCACTCTGGGAGGCCAAAGTGGGAGGATGGCTTGAGGTCAGGAATTCAAGACCAGCCTGAGCAAGATCAAGATCCTGTCTCTACTAAAAATAGACAAATTAGCCTGGCATGGTGGTGCACGCCTGTAGTCCCAGCTACTTGGGAGACTGAGGCAGGAGGATCACTTGAGCCCAGTAGTTTGAGGTTGCTGTGAGCTAGGCTGATGCCACGGTACTCTAGTCCGGGCAACAGAGTGAGACTCTGTCTCAAAAAAAAAAGTAGTATAGTTATACAATGGAATATTATTCAACCATTAAAAGAAATAAAGTATGCTCAAAGTGTGTTTCCTAGAAAAAAGAAAAAAAAAGGAATAAGGTATTGATACATGCTACAACATAGATGAACCTTGAAAATACTACATTAAATGAAAAATGCCACAAAAGGCCACATATTATATGATTTCATGTCTATGAAATTTCCAGACTATGGAAGTCTGTAGGGGAAGAAAATAGATGAGTGGTCGTCAGGGGCTGAGGGGAGGGAGGGTGAGGTTGAGGGGATTGGGAAGTGTTTGCTAATGGTACCGTTTCTCAAAAATGTTCCTAAATTAGATCGCGGTGATGGTGGCATAACTGTGAATCTACCAAAAACACCCACAATGAATTATACAGTTGAAATACATGCATTTTTCTCAATAAAGCTGTTTTTTAAAAAATGGATTGTATTATTGAGCTGTATAAAAGAAGGACATTCTGACATATGCTACAACGTGGATGAACCTGGAGGACATTAGTGAAATAAGCCAGTCATCAGAAGACAAACGCTGTCTGATTTTGCTTATAGGAATTACTTGGTCAAATTCCTAGACACAGGATGGAGGTTGCCAGAGGCTGAAAGAAGGAGAGAACAGGGAGTTATGTTTAATGGGTATGATATTTCAGTTTTGTAAGGTTAAAAGAGTTCTGTAGATCTGTGGTTCCCAACCCCTGGGCGGCAGACCTGTGCAGGGCCACACAGCAGGAGGGGAGCCAAGTTTCATCTGTGTTTACAGCCGCTCCTCATGCTCGCATCACGGCATAAGCTCCGCCTCCTGTCCCATCAGCGGCTGCATTAGATTCTCACAGGAGCCCGAACCCTGCTGTAAACTGCGCATGCGAGGGATCTAGGTCGCACGCTCCTTAGGAGAATCTAATGCCTGAGGATCTGAGCTGGAGCCGAGGCGGTGATGCTAGCGCTGGGGAGCGGCTGCAAATACAGATTATCATTAGCAGAGAGGTCTGACTGCACAATAAACGTAATGCGCTTGAATCATCCCAAAACCATCCCCCCCGCACCCCACCCCCGCCCGTGTCTGTGAAAAAATCATCTTCCATGAAACCTGTCCCAGGTGCCTAAAAAGGTTGGAGACCGCTGGTGTAGATGGATGATGGTGATATTATCACAACAATGTGAATGTACTTAATGGCACTAAAATGTACACTTAAAAATGGTTAGGATTGTAAATTTGACATCGTGTATTTTACCACAATTTAAAAAAATAAATATTAAAAAAAATGGATCATAGACCTAGATGTAAAACTGAAGCTTACGCAATTTCCGGAAGAAAACAGGAGAACATTTTTGTGACCTTGGATTAGACAGATTTCCTAACACAACACCAAAAGCACAATATGTAAAAGAAAAAAAATCAGTAAAATAGACTTCATGAAAATTTAACTTCTGCTCTTTCAAAGATCCTGTTAAGATAACAGAAAGAAAAATTACAGAGTAGAATAAAATATTTGCAAAGCACATATCCAATAAAGGACTTGCATCCGGAATATGTAAAGAACACTCAATACTCAGTAATAAGAAAACAAATAACCCAATTTAAAAAAAAAAGAGCAAAAGATTTGAACAAACACTTCAAAGAAGGTCTACAGATTGGCAAATGAGCACATAGAAAAGGTGCTCAGCATTAGTCATTAGAGAAATGAAAGTTAAAACCACGAGATCCTACTGCCAGGGTGGAAGGTCTAGCGGGTGCTCACGGCACAGGCAGAGAAAAGTTTCTCACGCAGAGATCTGGATATATAAAAGCAAAAAACTTTCTTTTATCTTTTTAGAAGGAGAGAAAGAATGAGAGAATGAGAGCAAAGAGAGGGAGCGCAGGGACATGTCGTGGCACCCCAAAGAAAGAGAAGGGAGTGCAGCCCTGAGCCAAGTGGTATGCTAATTTTAACAGGGATGAAGAGAAAAAAAAAAAGTAGTGATGGCTGTCAGTTGATAACAAGAAGTGGCAGGAGGTCAAAGTCCAAGAGTTGGTTTTCCCACCTTTCCTTGGAGCCATGATGAGTCTGTAGCTTGTTCTCCTACTGTTTACGCAGGAACTCTGTAAAAACAGATTCTCAAAAGACAATTTTAAAGAGAAAAATTTACATCTCTTTTCTGTCTGTTCAGTTCTTTTCAGGAGTTGTGCAAAACAGAACTCTCGAGGGGTGCCTGCTAGTGGAAGAACTCGTAGGATTGATCTTTAACTGATACTAGAAAATTGCGGGATTTGGTATTTTCTTGTTATTTTTGCAAGGCCTCCCCTCTCACCCACTACGCACCCATTAGCATGCCCTAAAATTTTACAAGGCTGACCATAGCAAATTTTGGGGAGGATGTGAAGCAACTGGAACTGGAATGTAAAATGGCACAACCATTTGAAAACCAGTTTGGGAATTTCTTGTAAAGTTAAACATACACTTACTACGATAATCCCAATCACTCTACTCCTGGATATTTACCCAAGAGAAAAGAAAGCATGTGTTCGTACAAAGACTTATTCATAAATGTTTATAGCATCCTTTCGTAATAGCCAAAACTATAAACAACCTATGTGACTATCAATCAAAGAAAAAATAAACAAACTGTCATACATCCATATAGTAAAATCCTCTTCCGCAATAAAATCCATACTATACTGATATGTGCAACAACGTGGGTGGATCTCCAAAGCATTAGGCTGAGTGAGAGAAGCCAGACACAAAATCCTACACGTTGGATGATTGCACTTATATGAAATTCTAGAAAGGGCAAAACTCATCTATAGTAACAGAAAAGTGGATCAACGACTACCTAGGACTGGGCGTGGAATTTGCTTCAAACAGGCAGGAGGGAACTTTTTTGGGTAATGGAAATGTTTTATATCTTGATTGAGGAAGTGGTTATATAGCTGTATACATTCGTCAAAATTCACCAAACTTCAAATGGATATATTTTATTTTATATGAGTTATATCTCAATAAAGTTGATTTAAAAAGAATCCAAATAAATGTTTATATGAAACACACAGTTTCTACACTTAAAAATATTTATACAATGATTGTTTTGCCAAATCATTCCTAATCATTAAGCTATTAACCATGGAGAGGGAGGCATCAAATGTCACTATTCCCATTTTATGGAGATGGAAACTGAGGCAGCGGACTGGGAAGCCATGTATCTCAGCCCTGTGAGCCAGGGAACACCTGACTACAGGCAGTGCCCTGAGGACCAGGCCAGACCCTCGGCCCAGGTCTCTGGACCTACCACAGGGGCCGAGTTGTGTGCACGTGGGGAGGTGGGTGCGGAAGGGAGCAAACAGAAGAAATAGCGCAATGACCTCACACCTCCTCCGGGAAGCCCACCTGTGTATGCATGGCTTGCTCGGGGCTCTCAACCCCCGTCTTAGCTGCTGGCTGCCATAACCGAGGACCACAGACTGGGGCCTTAAACAACAGAAATCATGTTTTCACAGTTCTGGAGGCCAGAAGTCCAAGGCAAAGGTGTCGGCAGGGCTGGTTTCTCGAGAGGCCCCTCTCCTTGGCATGTAGATGCCACCGTCTCCCTGTGTCCTCACTTGGTCCTTCCTCTGGGCGTGTGTCCTCATGGCCAGTCGCATTGGATTAGGGCCATGCTAATGACCTCTTTTCAACTTAATCACCTCTTTGCCGGCCCTGTCTCCAAATACAGGCACATTCTTAGGCACTGGGGAGTCAAGACTTCAATGTATCAATTTGGGAGTGAGGGACACAAATCAGCCCATAGCAACACCATGGGTGTGACTCGTAACTATGGCCCACTCAGAAAAAAATTTGGACTTGAGGTGAGAAGACCGGGTCAGTTCCTAGCTTCAGAGCCCACTAACCCCGTCTGCACAGGGGACAAAAGTACCCACCATGTAACATGTGCTACGGAAAGTGGGCAAGTTAAAAGACTTCTTGTGCCGAGGTATGTTTATTTCCTGTGGAGCAAATGTGTCCCCATCCGGGCCAACCCTTCTACCGGGTCTCAGGAGGCTGTGGGCCCCGTGGGATCCCGTTAACAGTGATGCCTCGGGCTTCTCCGCCCACCAGCAAGTCAGCACCTCCCTGCCCCCTGGGAAAACACAAAGCCTTGCTGTTACTTCCGTCCAGAAGAGACTTGAAGTCCCCAGGCTGCCCATGTTCTCTTCTCCCCTGCCCCCACCTTGTGCACGGAGGCCTCAGCACCCGCAGAGACTGGGCCTGGCCCAGGTGCTGACCCCGGGTTCCCCCAAAGCTAGGTTCCTCCAAAGCTAGGCTCCCCCAAAGCTAGGCTCCCCCAAAGCTAGGCTCCCCCAAAGCCAGGTTCCAGGGTGCCTAGCGTGACTGCCTCACCTTCCAGCCTCAGAGCCACGCCATGTACTGCACTGAAGAGGTGCACGACCAGCCCCATCTGGTGCCACCTCGGCACCCTATGTCCCCTGTGCCTTGCAGACCCCCTCCTGGTGACCGTAGGGGTCTCTGGCAGTCCTACAGATCTCTCCCCATGGGGCTCAGGCCAAGTCACCAGACGATTATCTTAGTGTCCACAGTCACCCCCCCATTCTGACTCCTCAGGCCAAGCAACCCACCTCCAAGCAAATCAGCTTGTGCAAATCAGCCCCCGCCCCACACCCTCCTGACCTGACAGGCCACCCGGGATCGGCCCAGCCCCAACCAGGTGGAAAAGTGTCTGCCCGCTCCGGGAACACTGCACATTCCTAGTGGGCGGGGACTTGTCTTGCTCCTTCTTCTCTGCACCCTGCACAGCGTGCTGGGGGCTGGCGCACGGTAGGTGCTCAGGAAATGCCTGTTGAATGGAATCACTCGCTGGACTCCTGTGGGATTTCTTGGAAGAGCTCCTTTTGCCTCCCACATGCTAATACTAACAACGGCAGCCACGGGGAGTGAGCGCGTGCCCCGCGCGAGGCTTATCACCAGACGCTGCATGCGCCCCGCATCTTGGGATCCTAGGAACAACCCCACTGGCTGGGCGTCATTATTTTGCCCCACTTAACAGATGGAAAAGCAGAGGGGATGTCGGGCCGCATGTGAGGTCTGTGGGACCCCTCGGCCACCCAGAGTCTGACGCCTCCTGGCCTGATGTGGCCCTGAGGAGGCAGCAGCCGGCTGGGCTGAAAACAGGGAAGAACCTTCCAGCAGTGACCATCTCAAAGCTGGTGGGTGTTGGGATTTCAAGTGATTTTGAAAGTACTGTCTTGTGGCCACCGGTCTGGGTCTGAGTCCTTCTGCGTGAACTGAGAGGTCAAAGTGGAAACCCCCTCATTCCAACCGACCAGCTCTGCGTCCTTTAGAAACCAGAGTCTGGGCCTGGGCTACAGAGAGAGGTTTGCCCGGGCTCTTGCCTCGGCAGAACCTGGGGCTCTTTCCTCCTGGAAGGAGGGGTCACCACGTGCCATGCATTTATTGACCACCGACTGTGTGCCAATCACACTATCTGTAACCAAGACAACAAGCCTGCAGGGGACCCCTTATTGGCCCCATTTCTCAGATTGGAAACTAAGGCTCAGAGAGGTGAAGCAATGTGACCAAGGTAACACCGTTATTAAGCTAGAATTCAAAGCCAGAGCTTTCTGATATCAGAGCTGGGACTTTCTACAACACAACTTCAATTGTTCATAATCTAGCATTTGTATTTTTTTTTTGATTATCAATCATCATCATGGTTGTTATTGTTCAAACGTATTGAAGTATAACATACATACAAGAAAATGCAAAAAGCATAAATGAGCAGCTGGACAAATTTTCACAATGAGAACACACCCACGTAACCAACACTCAAAGAGACAGCATTAGCAACACCCAGAAGACCTCTAGTAACCCTTCTAGACAACACACATGGCGGTGGGTAACCGCTGTCCTGACTTCAGAGAGCGCAAGTCAGCGTGGCTCTTTTGAAATGGTGCAGAAATGGATCTCAGTCTGTATTCCTTTGTGTCCAGCTTTTTTTGGTTTGGCCTTATGTTTGTGAGATTCCTCTACGTCATTGTGTGTCGTCGTGGTTCACCAACGTGGTGATACACCGAGTAGCTCTGCTGCGGCCGACAGAATGGAGAGAGCCACGGTTCTACCGGCGGTTCCAGTGTCAGCGGTTCTAGTTGTTTAACCCACTTCCTTTGGTTCTGCCTTGGAGCAGATGGAGAAAAGTGGGTCCCTTCCCACCAAGGCCAACCTCCAGCCTCTCCCTCACTCCTCTTCCCCACACGACAAGGCCCAGCTCCCTCTGCTTTCCCCCAACCCTGCAAACCTGCAGGCATGCTGGGCTTCTCTGCCGATGGGCTCTGGCAGCTTTTCACCACGGAGGGAGCCCAGGCAACTGTTCTGCTAGATGAGGCTTTGCAGGCAGGGGCAGGCGGACAAGGTCGCTAGCTATTGGCTGAGATGATGTGCTCTCACCCCACTGGGGTGTTCTTAGGAAAGGGGCAAGGGGGTCCCCTTTCTTCTCTTTTGCAGTGAGGCTGAGGCAGCAGGTTCCAGACCCTGCCCGCTGTCCCCACTTCCACCTCTATGCTGGGACAGTAAGAATGCACGCGTGGCAGAGCTCCAGGACCCAGTGACTCACCTGTCGAATGGAGATGAGGGCAGTGCCTACCTATGTTTCATATCTGTGTTCTTAGAACAGCGCCCCACACACGGTAAGCGCAGGCTCTGGCAGACTTGTGGTCTAACCCAAACTCTGCCACGTCCCCGGCGTGTGACCCCGTCACATTTCTAACCTCTCTCAGCCCCCGTTTCGCCCCTGTATGATAGGCTGGCAGTATCTTCTTCATGGTGTGGTCATGAGAATTAAACGCGGTAACAACCCCGCGCCTGACACGCGGTGGAAGCTCGGCGTGGGGGAGCCAGCACCAATAGCACTGGCTGTCGCCCAGCCTCCACCCCGAGCGCCAGCCGCGCTGCTGCCGATCAGCATCATCCAGTGTTTTCCCGACTGTTACCAGGGAAGTGAAACGCACGGGCTGCCGGGCAAGTCTGGAGAAACAGCAACAACCAGCCCCGAGGGGCGCTCGGAAACTGCTGATGGGACAGAAAAAACAGGGTTTCCAAATGCGCACAGACTTGCAGAGAAAGGGAAAGACTCAAAAACCTTCTATCTAATGACCCAGCAATTTCAGTTCTGGAAATCTCTTCTAAAGAAACCACCAAACTATAGAAAAAGACCCAGAAATGACCCAAATGACAGGATTCACAGATAAAGACATTGAAAATTATAGCTACAGCCCCCGCCCCTCTTATCTATTGGGGATATGTTCTGAAATTCCCAGATGCCTGAAACTGCAGAGAGTGCCGAATTCTGTATGCTTTTCCTATGCATACATGCCTACGATGGAGTTTAAATTATAAATTCAGCATGGTAAGAGATTAACAATAACAATAAAATAGAACCATTGTAACAATACACTGTCATAAAAGCTATGTGAATGTGGTCTCTTCCGCTCTCAGAATATCTTAGTGTCCCGTATGCTGCAGGTAACTGAAACCTCGGAAATCAAAACTGCATATAAGAGGGAATGACTGTATATTCTATGCGTTTAAGAATATAAAAGAAAGTTTGAGCACGTTAAGTAGAATCGTGGAGGATATAAAAAAATCTAGATCAAATTTATATAGAGAAAAACAATACCCTGAGATGAAAAGTGCAGTGGATGGAATTAACAGCAGATTAGATGGTTCAGAAGAAAAGCTTATTTATTCTATTTATCATAGGCAGTGATGATAAGTGTGAAGAAGATGATGATGACGGGCATAACCACAGCCAACATTTAGTGCCAAAGAATGTGCCAGAGACACCTAGTTTGCCTGCAGTTGAATTATTTAGCATGTAGATTGTTGACTCACATATGAGGCGGTCAATTGGTTGACCAAGTCAAGGAACAAAGAAAGGCAAAAATCGGATTTAAAAGAGAAAGGGAAGGGGCGGGCACATGCACGAGCGCCTCACAGCAGTGACTCTTGCTGGCATGCTCCTGTGTGTGAACTGGTGAGCTGGCACAAAGAGGTTGGCCTGGGCATTATGTCCTTGCACAGCCATTTAACAGGCACCAAAGAAAACCCACATGTGGCCGAAACTGGTTTTCTTTGGTGCCCTGGAGGCTGACAATCTCTGTGCCGTGGCCGCATGTGTCCTGCCATCAGTATGTCAACCTTAGCTGGGCTGGAATTGATAAATGAATTTAGTAAGGTCTCAGGATACAAAATCAATACACAGAAATCAGAGGCATTCATATGCGCCAACAACAATCAAATTGAGAACCAAATCAAAGTCTCAATACCCTTCACAATAGCAACAAAGAAAATAAAGTACCTAGGAAGATACTAAACCAAGGAGGTAAAAGACCTCTACAGGGAGAACTATGAAACACTGAGGAAGGAAATAGCAGAGGATGTAAAGAGATGGAAATCCATACCATGCTCGTGGGTCGGCAGACTCAACATCGTTAAAATGTCTATACTACCCAAACTGATCTA
>VSMD01115349.1:0-23543 GCA_008750895.1 Mirza zaza | reverse complement strand
TAAACATTGTGGTGTTGGGCATACTTGTATAATCTGGACTGTATTCTCCAGATAAGAAAGAAATTTTGATAGTTTCAATGTGTAGAGATATTTTGGAAAAATTTATGGTTTAGAAAGATCTTGTGATAGAATAATGTCCCTCCTCCCAAAAAAGATGTCTATTCCATTCCCCAATTATTAACATAATTGTTAATATGTTATCTTACATGCAAAAAGGGACTTTGCAATGTGATTAACTTAAGAATCTTGAAATGGGACCATTATTCTGGATTATCCAGGTGGGTCTAACATGATCACAGAGTCCTAAAAGAAATGGAAGCGGGAGGCCTAAGAGAGAGGTGGAGAGAGATTTGACTAGAGAAGAGGAGTCTGAACCAATGTGATGTAAGGAAGACTCAACACGCTATTGCCAACTTTGAAGAAAGAAGGCCACCAGCTAAGGAATGTGAGCCTACTTTAGAAGCTGGAAAAGACAAGGAAACAGATTGTGCAGCCCTGCTAGCATGTTGGTTCCAGTCCACTGAGACTTCTTTAAACCTCTGACTTCCAGGATTGTAAGATAACAAAATGTTGTTGTCTTAAATCAATTAGTTTGCGATAATTTGTTACAGCAGTTATAAAAATTGAACATAGATCTCAAATAGAGATGAAAGGACCCTGTGAATAAGCAACGTCCGTCCTCCCTGGTTTCTTCTTAGACACGGTTCTTTCCACCTTTTAGACTCTATAGCTAAAAACAGGATCCTGCACATTATCCAAGAAGAGAGCAGTCTTTGAAGCCAGACAAACTTGAGTTATGATTTCAAACCTGTCATTCACTTATTGACTCTGTAAGCTTGAGTTACATACAGTACAAAGATTGAGACTCACTTAGCTTTCTCATCTACGAATCAGTAAGGATAACATTCTCTCAGTGAGCTACTATGAAGTTTAGCTACACTAATGCTTGTGAAATATTCTAGCACATTATCTTAGTGTACATGCATAGCACATGCTAATTCTCACTTATCTCTCCAGATCTCACAGTAAAATTAAAATCTGGATATTCATGAACATATACATGAAGGAAGAATGCAGGCTGTTAAGATACTGAGCAATTAATAAATATCAAACCTAGCAGAGAGAAATTGAAGAAAAGATCAGGAATTTTATAGTAATAACACATTAGGGGAAAAATATTTATGCACATCCAGAAATAAACACACACATACACATGTACAAACAGAAAAGCATGCAAACAAACTTCTTAATTGAATAGATCTGGGCATGTTTTTTCTGGATATGTGCTTGAGAGACAAATGAAAACTTGTCCCCTTTGCCAGAGCTTTGCCAACTCACTCAAATGTGCGGAATGAATATGCATGAGGCAGTTCTAGTGAGATTTATCGGACAAATCTAAATTTTTCCTTGTGGAACATGGATTTGTTGTTTGTTTGGTTGTGTTGTGTTGTGTTCACCCAACAGGGATTTATTTTTAACTTCCCTTAGTTTTGTAACAATATCTTGGGCGACAGTCTAGGTTTTTAATTAAAAATCTCAGGTTAGTGTCTCAGCTGAATTGCTTAGTTTTATGCCACTGAATCCAAAGCCATGGTGGAATGCTTTTGTCCCCACCAGACTCATCTCCAAGGTGTGCTATACATGCTATAGACACCATCACATTTTTCAAGAAGGATAGCTTTGTTTTTATCTCCTTTAAACTTAGGTAAAAAAAAAATTGTCTTCATCTCTTGGAATGGTCTATACATCTAAAAGTTTTTTTGCTAATGATTTTCAAATATTTGATTTGTTGGAAATTCTAACAATTATACAAATAAATGCAAAAGAGTCAAAAACAGCATCACATGTAAAATATTGATAAGATCTTAAAGTACTTCCTCAAATATTATTTTGTATTTTTCTCTTGAAAATCAAAATAAGCAATAATTTTCCCTATTTTACAAATGAGAAAATTCAACCTTCTGAATTTTAAGACCAGTACAAAATGCCCTAAACCTCATAAGTGACAAAGCAAGAACTTGATTCTCAGTGACCACTCTAGTTGAGGACTAAGTTCTGGCCAATATATGCAGAGTCAAAGTTTTTATTCTGTTTTTTTTTTTTTTCTTCTCTCTCTCTCTCTCTCTCTCTCTCTCCCTCTCTCTCTTTTTTAATTTTAAAATATTACAGGGGTACAAACATTTTGGTTACCAAAGATCTGTTAACTTTCATATTAACACTTCTTTTATTAAAAACATTTTGTAAACATTATTTTCCCCACGATAACATTTACATCTCATGACAAAAATACCACAATTTTATATGGCAATATTCACTTATAAACAATGATTTGAGATTAGAAGCCATCTGAATACTAGTCCCAACTCTGGGAGTAACTATACAAACAATCATAGGGAATCCAAATATCTCTTTGGGTGTTTTAATTTCAATTTTTAAATTGAGAGAAATGAGGTATGTGCCTTGGCTCATTTTATTCTTTAAACACTGCACACTGAATGATGTTAAATTCCTGTAACTTATTGCCAAGATGCAATAGCTAAGGCATCTACTAATCACAGGGCTAAACAATAATAGTTATTCTTCTCTGGTTCTTGTATGTTTTTTTGACATTTTTATCTTTAATTATTGAATATTTGACCAATATTTGTTTTGTTTAAAAAATATTGAAATATTAGTTTCTAGTTTTAAACTTCCAGTAAGTCTCGATTCTTTACTTAATATTGCTGGAGCACCTTACATCATGATAGAAACTAATTTTATTCCTATCTTGCTGAAATTATCTTTTTCTTTTTTTTTATTTCATCATATTATGGGGGTACAAATATTGTTAAGGTTATGTATATTGGCCTTGCCATCTGCCCCTTCCCTCCCCCCCCGCCACCCCCCCGCCTGAGTCAGAGCTTCTACCATGTCCATCCTCCCGGTGGTGCACATCACACTCATTATGTAAGTATATACCCATTTCCTCCTCCCACCTTTCACCCACCCAACACCCACTAAATGTTTTTTCTTTTTTCTTTTTTTTTTTTTGACATGTTGGTTACATTTTATATCTTTGCCTCTCTCTATGAAGGGTTAGAGGTATGCCCTTCCCCTTCGCAATGCTCACCACATCCCTAAAATGTGGTTTGCCCCACCCCCCAAATCCTTGGTGAATACTACCCAAATTCCTATCAATTCATGAGTGGATAATTAAAATTTGGTATATGTTCACAATGGAATATTACTCAATTCTAAGAAACAACAGCGAGCTAGCACTGCTTATACTATGCTGAATTAAGCTTAAGCCCATTATCCAAAGTGAGGCAACACAAGATCAGGAAAATGGGTTCCACATGTATTCGCAATCAAATTGGTACTGACTGATTAAAACTATGGTGCTAAATGGTGGTAGGTTCTTGTTTGTTTAAGTGAAGTTTTATATACATACAGCATCTATTATCATTTTTATAGGCATTTTGTTTAGCATCATAATATGAATGTTACTTTGATACCATTCTTTGATGTATCATTTTATTGCATGTGAAATTAGATTTTCAAAAGGCTTCTTTGTTCAAAAGTAACTTCTAAAAATTAGGTATTATTTTTATTAAAATACTCAGGGGAGAAACAAAAAATATTCTCCATATCAACACCTTATAATAGTTACAAAAGTGATAATTTACACTGTAAGCAAAATAATAGAAAATTATTGAAGAAAAGGGATAAAAAATAGATAAGGTAACTCTGTATAAAAGATGGACTGATGCTACTTGGAAAAGAGAATAGTTAGTATGCTACTTGTGTTTAAATACTTAAAAGATATTTAGACTAAGAATAAGCAGCATGCCAAAATGCAGTCTGTTTATTTTCAACTAATGGTATAGTGGGAAAATAGTGAAACAACTTCACACTTGGAGACTCTAAGAGATCATTATTTGTATTTGTCTTTCTCAAAACCCACACATGTATATTTATCTAGCTCTAGTCCTAACACTGAGGCAGTGGGGATTAACAGACCTTGAGGCTTGAGATTGGGGATTTCAGGACACATGAAAGGTGACAGTTTGGCTAGGACTGGGTTGTGGTGAGGGCAGAGAAGTGTGACTTGACCCAACATCATTCATTTTTATCACAACATCACTCATACTCAAGAATAACTAAAGGACCACTTTTAAAGGTCAACCTCCCTAGTAGAATCCTCTTCCCAGATACATTGGAGCAATAGTGTTTGCCCCACTACAATTACACATTAAATTTATTTGATACCCTTTTCAGCATATATCTGACATTTATCAGGCACCCACTATGAACTAGGCACTTTATATATATTATCTCATTCAATCATGGAAGTAAAATTTGTTGATAAAAGAACATAATTCAGATGCAGATGTATCAGTCAGCCACTACTGTCTGAACATCAGCTTTCTTATTTGTTAAGAGAGTAACAATCATATTAGCGGCAAGTATTAAGTGATTGCCAATAAAATGATAAAGAATACCTGCCACTTACAGCTTTCCTGGGGAATCTCTTGAAGCTTTCCTAAGACTTTAATCACACTAGGTTAAAATAGCACTTTCTCATTTCTCATTCTTTCTTACAATAAATGTAGAAAATGTGACTCCAGTCTAGATCTCTCAGGGATCTCTTTTTGTCAATACCCCTAACTGACCTATTTTGTACAATTGTTTGAATCCTAGATGGTTAACGGTATGTTCTTTCTAATTTATTTCTCCCTGAAAATCTACTAGGATTCCTAATTGGGCAGGATGGATTCATATTTTATGCATCCTTTCAGTTTTCTTAGACAGAATCTTTGAAATTATTCTTCATCCTTCTCTGCCCTCATTGCAGCCCAGTCCTACAACAAACTGTCACCCTTCATGTGTCCTTAAAGCTCCAATCTTAAGTCTCAAATTCTGTGCATCCCCACTGCCACAGTGTTAGCAGCTCTACCTGAATCGGAATTTTCCAAAAATGGGATTTTCTGCTCTTGGTCTTATGTTTTCTAACTGACATTTCATAGGACAACCAGAGTGATTTACCTAAAGTACACCTCTGATTATGCCCATGCTACATCCTCAAAATCTTCTGAAGATCTCTCATTGCCTTGGAAAAAGTACAAAGTGTTTATTGCGGCTAGCAAGAATATTTGCCACCTAAAACATACTTCCTCAGTTTCATTTTTATCTACTTCATGTATGAAAGTACTAGCAAGTAAAAATGAATTCCTTGCAGTTTCCCCCACTATGCCATTTATTCTCTCATCTCCAGATATTTGTCTATGCTGATCCATCTGTCTGCAAAGCTTTCCATATCTCTCTTTGCTTCACTATCGACTTTAATATCTTCATATCTCAATTAGATGTCACTGTCTTCTGGAAAGCTTACTTGGCCACCATCACTGTGTTATTTTCTTCAATAGTGGGCCAGAACATATTTGCATTGGTTCACAAAGTTAAATATTCAAAAACTTTGTGAATAGTTTTCAAACTACTGGTAGCTTGAAATTAGCCATAGTGAAAATATTTACAGCATTGAAATTAACAAATACTACAAAATCAACTTTTTTTAAAACTTCCTCTCCAAAGAGCCAATTTACCAGCTCAGTACTGACTCTAATTAGAATGTAGTTGTTTCATTGTTTATTTTCATCATAGCATTCCATACCTTGTCTTGCAATTGTCTATTCATTAGACAATTAACGATACAGATAGCTTTTTTTTTTATTTTATCACTAGCATCATGCACATAGTAGATTCCAAATTATAATGGGGTGTTCAATGAAAAAAAAGCTCTGTAGATAAAATGACAGTGAAAAGAATCATCTTGTAATATGGTACTTCTGGAGTATATGGTTTTGTCCTAGTTTTAAAAGACCTTTACCTTACAAAGCTGGAAGCAGAAAAACAGCCTCAGCAAGAATCCTGTAGCACTGAAATACTCCTTTGCCAAGTCACTTAGGATGGCAAAACTGTAGCACAATGTGTACTCTTTAAATTTAAGCAGCATAATTATTATCAACAGAAAAATGTATTCCATTTTTTCTGTTTCTAGACACTTTTCAAATTTTTAGGAATTATTAGGGATATTAAAATATAGTAAAATCCCACCACAATAGTATAGGAGTTCAGAAATCAATTTCATAAAGTATGAGTTCATATTATTAAAGGCTAATGAAATGACTGGGGTGAATCTACTATAAAGTACAAGAGCTCATCACATATTTCCAAATCCATTTTATCTCAAGGCACATTATTATGAGGTCACACAATATAAAATGAATATAACTTTGCTAGACTAAAGTAGATTATTCTTTACTCTCATTCTAGTGGCAATGTATTTAATTTATATCTAAGCAGGTACTATTTAGTAAATGTGGGAAAATTTTGCACAGAAGAGTGAACTAATGCTTCATGTTGCAGCTTTGACAAGTAGTAAGTAAATATAAGGGTAAGAATAGGCTGTCAAATATTTTCTTATAATATTCTTCACAGAGGTAAAGCAGAATAAAGTATGTATGATGTTTTTTTAAAACTATTCTTTATATACGTTTGATTTAGCATGCTATCTTAGCCTTGTGGACCTCATCCTGAGCATCATGGAAATTTGCTATTTTAGCTGTTACTAAAAATTTAAATATATAATATTTATTTGATATATATGTATTTTGAATTAGCATCCAAGTTAAATGATGAAAAAAGAAAAATGTATGGACTCAATTGAAGAAGGAAAAAATATAAATCTGATTTTAGACATGGCTGTGTCTATGTCTTCAAATATAAGGTCAAGTCTTACGCATATGGACTGAAAGAAAAGGGACATCTTTCCTATTAGTTCTGGGAAAAAATCAAGTTCTGATTGTCATGATTTTGATCATATCTTCATATATGAACCAATCACTTTGTCCAAGAAATGCAATCCTTTTCATTTATACTTGTGACTTAGTATGTATGTCAAAATCCAAAACATTTCCTTCTATACACAAAAAGTTTTAAATATCTCAACCAAACAAATTTAAATCATCCTAGTTAAACTTAAAAAAATAACTCTCATCCATCATTCTTCCAAAAGTGGTGTAACCTAAAATCTTATATAGTTACTGCATCCAGATCAAAATCAAGAAATAAATTTTGTTTTCTTTGCTGTCAGAAAGATGCTAAATGATAAATTTATTTGCACCTGATATATACATCTGACAACTATACAATTCAATCACAATTTTGAGAAGACTCTCATTAAAATAAGGGGAGAAGTCAAAACAGCATAAAACACACACAGCATTTCTTCCTGGGAAGGCACAATACTTTCCCAATAATGAGCTTTCAGTCAGCCAATCCACCTACTCCTTGCTCTTAGAGGGAATCGCTTTCCTCCTTGTCACATCTGAGTAAGGCTTTGGGAGTTAGCATGAATTCAGGAGCCCATTTCTTGTTACTGTGAATTTAGGGCTCTGAGGAATGTGTTAGTGGTTGAACAGATCAGTTATCACTATACTGAAATTTTGAAAAAGTTGTAGGCTGTGATGATTAATGTTATATGTCAACTTAACTGGCCTATAGGATGCTCAGATATCTGGTTAACATTATTTCTGGGTTCATTGGTGAGCGTGCTTCTGGATGAGATTAGCTTTTGAATCAGTAGACTGAATAAAGAATATCTGCCCTCATCAATGTGGGTGGGTGTCATCCAATCCATTGAAGCCCCAGATAGAACTAAAAGATGGAGGAAAAGTAAATTCTCTCTCTCTTCTTTAGCTGGGACATCCATCTTCTCTTGCACTTCGACATTGGAACTCCTGGTTCCCTAGCCTTTGGACTCTGGGACCTACACTAGTTGCACTCAACTTTCTTTGTTCTCAGGCCTTTGTCCTTGGACTGAGAGTTACACCATCAGCTTCCCTTGTCATCATGCCTTTGAACTCAGACTGAATTATATCATCAGTTTTCCAGGTCCTCCAGTTTGTAGACAACTTATAAAGGGACATTTTGGCCTCCATAGTTGTGTGAATCAATTCGCATAATGAATCTCCTATTATGTATCTTTCTATATGTCCTATTGGTTCTGTTTTTTTCTGGAGAACTCTAATACATGGGCTAACAACAACAACAACAGCAACAACAACAACAAAGCCCTAAATCCAATGACAACAGTCTTTGCAAACGGGTTTTTCCATTGTGATTTATGATGCTTTGCAATGGGCTGCAGAGCTCAGCCCAGCTTTTCAGACTTTTAAAGTTAACTGGGCTATCTTGTCATAAGCTTTTGAAACAATATACTTGGATGCATATTGGGCTTGCACTTTGACATTGGAACTCCTGGTTCCCTGGCCTTTGGACTCTGGTACTTATACCAGCTGCAGGCCTCTTCTGATCCTTGAACCAAAGCTGCATCAAATAAAATTGCCCTTCATGTCAGATAATGGTTAACTTTAAATGACAAGATGTAACTAGCAAAAAGGTTTCTGGAAAGCCCTAGGTTCCATACTTAGAGTCTCTTGTGTGTCCTAAATCTCTTTTTCCTACTTATTTTAGCTTGGAAACAGATTTTATTGTTCTTGTTTTCTTGTTTTTGCCTGTTTGTTTTACAATACAGCACTCTGTATGATTTTATAATTTGCTCAATCTTTATTTATTATTTATTGAGACAGAGTCACACTTTGTTGCCCAGGCTAGAGTGGCATGGTGTCGGCCTAGCCCACAGCAACCTCAAACTCCTGGGCTCAAGCAATCCTTCTGCCTCAGCCTTCTGAGTAGCTGGGACTACAGGCATGCACTACCATGCCTGGCTAATTTTTTCTATATATTTTTTTAGTTGTCCAGCTAATTTCTTTTCGATTTTTAGTAGAGATAGGGTCTCACTCTTGCTCAGGCTGGTCTCGAACTCCTGAGCTAAAACAATCTGCCTGCCTCAGCCTCCCAGAGTGCTAGGATTACAGGCGTGAGCCACTGTGTCTGGCCAATTTGCTCAATCTTAATCACAGGGTGAAGGAATCCTCATAGCAACACACAGTGTCTTTAATTTCTTGCTTTCCAATATGTCATCTTAGGCCAGAAGTGGGGAACCTGAGACCTTCTAGGTCCTTAAGTATATAGCCTTTTGACTGAATCCAAATTTTACAGAACAAATCCTTTTATTTTTATTAATACATTTTTATTAATCTTTTAGATTTTTATTTTATTTTTAAAATGAACATATTTAAAATAGCAAAGAATAAAATATGTTTCAATGAAATAATCCTCCCAGATTGACCAGCACAATTAGAACATTAGTTAACCAGAAGGGCTAAATTGACGGTTGCTACGCTCATGATTTAGTTCTAACTTCCCCCACCTGACTGGCACCACTACTGCACCAGCCTATCTGGCGAGTGCTTATGGGGTTGAGTACGCTGGTCTGTTATCAGCTTTTGACAGTGGTGCACTGTGTTTCTGTTTTAAAGTGGAATTTGTGAATAGTTGCACCGCTTGACAGTATTTTTTAATTCTGTCTGCTTAACATCCCATCATGTCAAAAAAGACCAAGAGAACGCTGAAGGAAGAAAACAGATTTTTTAATGAGGATTGGGAATTGCAATATTATCTTGTTTCTGCTAAAGATAAGATGATTTGCTTGCTTTGTGATGCCACAATATCAACATTAAGGAAATTCAATGCTCCTCAGCATTGTAACACTCATAAAGACCACAAATATTTTAAATTAGAGGGAGAGGCATGAAAGGTTGCATTGCAGAAATTAAAAGATGAAAAGCAAAAGCAAAGACAATTCTTTCAAGCAGCAATAAGACCTGGAAATAAACCCACTGAAGCAACTTATAAAGTAGCTTATATACTTGGGGAAAAAAGGGAAGCCATGCAGTGCAGAAATTGTGAAAGAATGCATTATTGAAGTTGTAGGATGCTTAGACCCCGATAACGTTTTGAAGTACAAACAACTGCCTCTTTCAAGAAAAACCGTAACTGGTAGGCAAAATGAATTTGCCTTCAACTTAACAGAATAACTACATGTAATACTTCTAAAGTATTAACAGATCCAGATGTTCTCATTTCTTTTCATTGTATCTTGCAAAATATCTGTGCTGAAGCTACTATTTTAAGTGACAATTTGAAACAAGTTATAAGTATTGTTAACTATATTCATGCCAATGCAACACAGTTTCATAATAAACTTAAGTTGAACGATGAGTGTGACTTTGCCATATCATTCTAAAGTGCATTTGTTAGCTATCACAGGGACAGGTGTTAGCCAAAATTGTATCTCTGTGAGAACAGATAGTTAAATTTTATGAAGAATAGAATCAGCAATGTGAATTATTGAAAGAAGATTTCTATAGGAATGCAGCATTTCAATGTGATATCATGTCAAATCAAAATGACTTGAATATTTCTTTGCAAGGTAAAACTAAGTCTATATGTGATATGTGGCAAAAAATCCAAGCATTTTGAAAAAAGCTATCTTTTGTCCGAACACTTCTTCAAAATGAAGTTTTAGATGAGCATTTTTCCCAGTTAGCAAAGGTCACTGATGAGCAGGATGATATATGTGAATCATTTAAAGAATATGCAGATGTTATAGATCTATTAATTGAAGAATACAGTGAAAGGTTCACTGGCTTTGAGAATCATGACATCACACTCAAATTAGCATTTCATCTCCACCTAGTTGATAACATCAAGACACCTAAAGAACTACAGATGGAACTGATTGAGCTTTCAGTAGATGACATTTTAAAACCATTGTTTGATGCAAAGAAATATCCAATTGAAATAAGAAAGAACGTGGTAGAATACCCACGCCTTTGGCAACATGCCTGAAAAATGCTTTCTTGCTTTTCAACCACTTATTGTTGCGAATCTACATTCTCCTACCTAACACAAATCAAAATGCCCTTAAGGTCACAAATGACTGATACCTATCTAGAGGATCAAATGAAACTCTGAACCTCCATGCTGCAACCAAATATTCAAATGCTTTCCAACAAAAACAGACACAACAAAGTCATTGAAAGGTTAGTTAACTTTAAAATTAATAGATAGTTTTCATTTTTTGAAATTATTAAGTACATAGTGGTTAGATTTTTATAAAATAATGTACATTTTAAGTATATCTAATTAAAGTTTTTTTAATGTGGCTTTATTTGATTACAGCTAAATTAATGTAGAATCTTCCATCATAAAAAGGTCTCCACCCCCTGTCTTAATTTTCTCCTTTTTTTGATGATATTTTGCAGAAAGACATTACAGAAAAACTCCAACTTTCTAAAACATTTTACCACATCTACTAATTCTCCAATATTGATGGGAACATGATTTGATTTCACAGAAACAGTGGGCAACGGTTTAACCATCTCATTCTTCCTAAGTATAATACAATAACATCTTAATCTAGGCCAAGGACTCACCGCACTACTTCTTCTCAAGTTAGCCACTTTCATTACTGAATCTAACATTATTGTCAATATGTGACTTACAGGTACTAATTGCTTAATAAATCAGGAGTCTTTAAATTGCAATTTGCAGAAATCTAAGTCAATGTAGATTAAGTAAAATAAGAGTCTCCTGAACCTTTGTAAATGAAAGGTCCTGAGGCAGATTTCCTTCAGGCATGGCAGGATCAAGTTTCTGCTCCTTTCATCAATGTATTCTGCTTTTCTCAGCATTAGTTTCATTTGCTGAGAGTATTTCTTGTCTAAATGATGAGGATGATTGCCACCAGCAGCTTCCACCTTATATTCTTCCTATGGCTTAAAATCTGCACAAAAGTGGATTTCCGCTAACGTTCATAAAAGTCTTAGGGAAGATGCTAATCTATGGCTATCCCTAAGCCATTTCTCTCTTCAGTAACGTGAGATTCTTATTATCCTATCTGCCGCCACAGGGTGGCACATATGGGAATCTGGGTTAACCTCACCCAAAACTAAGATATTGTGCAGAATTATTAGGAAATTAGAGAAGCATTGATTCTTAAATAGAAGGGATTTTGGAAGAAAAGAAAAGAAAAAAAATATATATATATTGTATGTATATATTATATATTATATATCATATTATATATTTATATATAGTATATATATATAAAGAAAAAAACAGAAGAAGAAAGAAGGAGAGACAGAGAGGAAGGAAGGAAGGAAGGGCTTTATATCTAATAAATACTAAAAATAGAACTCAGTGCATGCAGGATTCTTTCACAATTTGATAGGTAGGTAAACTTCAGTTGTGCCTATTGTTTAAAAAGTGCTAATTTTTACAGTTAGTTTAGTATAGCTGGGGCCTGTAATTTAATTTACAAATAAGAATGTTTTTAATCTTTCCAAAAAGCATCTGTATTTACTTAGGCTTAAGCCTCTTTATCGCTGCTACTTGAATATCTTATCTACATGATAAAGTTAATATTTTGCAGGGTTATTGTATGAATAAAATGTAACAACATGAGATTTAATTAACAATAAAAGGCAGTTAATAATTACTAATTAGGTTTAAGTCTGTACTTGAATGTTGGGTCAGCTCAGAAATTTTCATGTTGTTTGATGGACAGCCTACCAGCATGATGAGGGTCATGCTGTGTCAAAGGTAAGAGAGATAGATAAAACAGCATAACATTTTGAAAAGGTGAGAAAATAATCAGCTATTGAATGTACATAACTGTAAAGGTGGTCTGTGTATTAACATATTGAGGATATAATATCAAGGGAAAAAGGATGTTCCATTAATGGAGGAGATGAATGTTATCATCTATATAGTCTATGTAAGATGAGTGCATTTAAAAGTCCATTTCTTTTCCAATATTCTTATTTTCACTAGCTATTAACTATAATTTACAGATCCTTAGCATCTAGATCACAATTTCTTAAAAAATAAAAAAATAAGATCAAATAGGAATAATATGCAAATAAAACAAATATTAAATGGAATAAATTCCTCTTAAGGCATTTTTCATTTCTCTAACAGGATCCCTCTAGAGATGTATGCATGACTGAGCAGTAAAATGAGAATCAATTAGCAAGCACTTATCTTCCATGAAAAACAATCCTATCCCCCCTTGGTTTCCATCCTTCCCAAAACAGCCCTCCAGCAACTTTAGTTTGCACCTACAAAGAATACACTGCTTTTTCACATATGGTTACAAAAAGAAAGTGAGCCTTACACAACAAAGAAAATAAAACAAAAGTAGACAAGCAGTTTTCAAGATTGCTCAAAGTTAAAAACATAGATTACTTATTTGTTGATATTCTTAGCCCAATATATATAATTATCACAGAGTGGCCCTAGTAGTAATCATTTTTAAATCTCCTCTATATCCTCCTGAGTGTTAATTGTAGTCCTGATCTGTAGTGGTATTCTCTAACCTCTTATTTCTGACTCTCTACAAATGAGTAAATATTGGATTAAATATCATTTCCTAAGAGAGATCCACTCAGTATCTTGATCTACTAACAAATATTATGCTTCTTCCTTAAGCTTCTGATTTAAAAATTTGTTTAAGGTAAGGCTTACTTATATCTAATTTTAAACCATTGTCTAATTACTTTTTATAATTATAATAACATATACCTTTTACAAAAAACAAGAAAAATAAAAATATTCATGCACACAAAATTAATATGTAACTTCTTTACCTGGAGATAATTATACTTTATACATACATATATATGTATATATCATCTATAACTATGTCTACATCTATCTTGTTGCTATGTCTAGAAATCATGTTGTAAGAAGTATGCTAATGTCATATTTATTTTTATTATAAGGTTGATATATTTGTAACATATACAATTTCAGGTGGTAATATAATTTTCCTCTCAAAATATAGCTCTATATACTCTTGTCATATTAGTTGATATTGAACTTAACTATAGATACGTTTTGATTCTGTAACTGAGTTCAAGCTCATACTACTTGAACAATAGCCAATAAGTCAAGAGACAAGGTGTTGGATCAAGGAAAGCTATTTTATTTTATTCAGATAGCCAGCAAACTAAGAAGATGGCAGACTAGTGTCTCAAATAACCATCTTAAGTTAATATGAACATTAGGCTCTTTTTTATGTTAAAGGAAGCAGGAAGAATAGGGAGATTTTAAGAGGTGACCAAAGACAGCAGACATCTGGGTCTCAGTGAGGGGCTGAGGAGCTTGTGAAACTTCTTTGTTCTTGGTCAGTTTACTATAGATGGCACAGGTCAAGTCATGATTTTCCTATAAATCTTGAACATATTGTTATTCGTGCACATGTTTTTCTTATCTCCCTGGGAGTTAGTTTTGGGAAAGGGATGGTTATGATCTTTCTTCTAGAGCTGAACTACAAACTGAATCCTACCTATAATTAGCTGGCCTATGTGCAGAGCTAAGTGGAAGATTTTTAACCTAGATATTACCTCAAGGTATCAGAAGCAAAATGGAGCTGGTCATGCTAAGCCTCCCTTCCACTGTTACGATTTTTGAATTCTTCATGTGTATTAACATGGTGTCTGTTTAACCATTACAAAAAGCATCTTTTTTTTTTTTCCAGCTTCTGGCAAGAATTTCTTGTCATATGCTACTCTAAAAAGGAATCTTCAGAAAGACTGCAATAGTACTTTAGAAAGGTCATGAGTTTTGAAGCCAGAAAACCTACAATTATTAATAGATCCCCTTAGGTGCCACTTCCTGTGTGTGCATGAGAAAGTTGATTAAACATTTTAAACCTCTTTTATTTTAATCTGTAGAGTGTGCTTTATATTACATGCTTCTTACCATTTGTCTTGAGAACTAATTGTGGCAATATATGTAAAGCACCTGCTATATAATTTGTTCTAAATAAATATTAGTTTCTTCTTTATTTTAAAACTATTTCAAACTATAACTTTAAAAAAATTGAATGAAACTCAATGAGTTTAAGAAATTGTTAGTTGGTGGATTTTTTGAGTGTGTTTCTTTCAATATTTTCTTTATGCATATATAAACAAAAGGACTTGTATTAACTGGGGTTTTTCAGAGAAACAGAATTATTAGAATCAATCTCTCTCTCATATATATATACATATATATATATATATATGAATTATTTATTATATGTATTTGATTTATACAATTATGGCAACTGAGAAGTTCCAAGATTTGTGGTCAACTAGCTGGAGACCCAGGAGAGCTAATGTATAGTTCCAGGCCTAGTCTGAAAGCATGAGCAGCAGGAGAGCCAATAATTGAAGTTTCAGTCTTAATGCCTACAGGCTCAAGACCCAAGAAGAGCCAATGTTTCTGTTAGAGTTCGAAGAGCAGGAAAAAAACCAATTAATGTGCCAACTTGAGGCTGTTAGGCAGGAGGTATTCTCCCTTACACAGAAGAGGATTAGCCTTTTTATTTATTCAAGTCTTCAGAAAATTGGATGAGGACCACCCACATTAGGAAGGCAGTCTGCTTTACCTAGACAAATATAACTCATCCATAACACTTTTACAGACACACCCAAAATAATGTTTGACCAAATATCTGGGAATCCCATAGCCCAGTCAAGTTGACACATAAAATTACCTGCCACAGGAGTAACAACGACATGCTTACTTTTTGCCAGCGAACATTTTTGTGTAGTTTTACTTTTGCTGATTTCTAACTATAAAAATGCCCTATTAAGCATAGGGCATTTTCTTGAAAATTAATTGCTATGCTAGGATTAATGGCCCACAGCAATGAACTTTCTGAGACAGTCATTAATCTGCCTTGATTGTTATGGCTTAATTACTAACTAAAGTTTCCTCCTTGTTATATAAATTGAGTACCTCAGCTCAACCTCTTCCAGTTTAAAATGTTTGTTCATGATTCTTCCAGGCATGTAAGAAACTGTAGTTAAAAATAAAAAGTAAATAAAGATAATTGCATGTATAAAACTAGTATTAATATTTTAAATTAATATTGGATCTTTCATGTTTAAGAAAGAAACAATTTTCACATGTTATTCACCATCCTTACAAAGTATTTTCTCTTCTGATACATATAATAAATTTATTAAAGAAAATTTTGCAAATGCATAAATGTAAAATGAGAAAAATCATTCCATATCTTATTGCCCAAAGTAAAAGACTAATACATTTTGAATATCAACTTCATATTATTTTAATGATGTATATCTTCTTGTAATTATATATAAATATATAATCTTACTTTAATAGTCAGTACTATAGCAAAAAGTTGTTTCTATGTTATTTCACATTCATTTTATATATTGTTTTTAATGGTGCACTTCAGAGAATTTAAGTTTAAACTGCTTATGTTGAGATATTATTAAAATTTAGTTGCACAAAGTTCTGAAATTAAAGTGACTTTGCAAATTCTGTCCAAATAAATAAATTCCTAAAGGTTGGTTATGTTGAGACAAAGAGAAGATAATCTCCAAAATTAAAAATAATGTGCAAAATAGCTCTAATGTGCTTTTCTCTGAGATGAGGCCTTACATTGTTTTGTTCATTTAATTTTCATTCCAACCTATTAAATTTGTTAGTATTGTCTCTATTTCACTTGGTTATTTTTTTTATTTACTTATTATTATTATTATTTTTTGAGACGGGGTATTGGTATTACCTAAGCTGAGAGGGCAGTGGCTATTCACATGCACAATCATAACACACTGTAGTCTGGACCTCCTGGGCTGAAGAGATCCTCCTGCCTCAGCCTTTTGAGTAGCTGGGCCTATAGGCATGTGCCACCACACTGGTATTGTCTCTATTTTAAATGGTAGAAACTAAGGCTCAATTAAGTTAAATAACTTATTAAAAATCTCAGATAATAGTAGCAGAGCAAATATTTTAAATCAACTATGGTACCAAGCCATTGGCACTTTGGTTTCAGGCATTAGAGAAGTGGGACAGAGGAAAATTTTTAGCAATATTTCCAATATATTAAATATTATATAAGGTATATAGTGAAAAATATTATCCCGCCCTCTTTCATATGCGCTATTTTGTTCTCTAAAGGCAAGCTCTTGCCATTCTTTTAACTGTTAACTTCTTATGTTTAACTTTGTTATTTCTAGATAGTATATTTATAGTGGCAATTTTACCTTATTGCCTTTATTAATTTCTTATTGGTAATGCAGTAATTCTAAAAAAGCTTATCTGTATATTTCCTCCTCTGGAGTTCTCCATTCTCCTTCTCTAAACCTAACTGGTTGCTCACTAGGCACATTTAATCTCAATGGAATTTGAGATTCTTCTTCATCATCATCCATGAAATTCTCTTTACCTCTCTAAGCTGTTAGATTTCTTGTTTCCTGGATAATTTAGCTTCCCCTTTATCCAATGGTAAATCTTTTTATTTTCAAATCTTACATTAGCAAATGATTACCTTGATTAATAATTTATATGATAGAATCATAAGTCATCAAAAAAAAATTTAAAACTCTCAAGGCATGATTCATTTCTTATGAGATTGCACACTGCCTTTAAGAGGACCAGTTCAATTTTGGTACATATTTCTTTATGTGTTCCAAGCTTTGTTTGTTTATCTTTTTCTTTTTAATTTTATCACGTGGAAGACTTTAGGTCTTCTCTTTCTTCCTTTTGTTCTAAAATGTCTCTATTGTATGCCTTGTTATGGTTCTTTTTTATTAATTATTTTTGCAATGAGATCTTTCAATATGAAAACTCAGGTCTTTCACTTCTGAGAAATATTCTTGTATCATTTCCTTCTAAAGTTCTGTCTATTTAACCCTGTCCATATTTTTGAAATTAATTTTTTGTAAATTTTAGATCTTGTTAATTCTTTAATTTTCTTTTTCTTCTGTTGCTCATTGTATCAACTTGTCTTAACTTTTTATTTCTTTATTGTTGTCATATTTTCTATTAAGGATTTGGTTGTCCTTTTCTAACTTCATTATTTTAAGTTATATTCATTGAGTTATGAATTATATTCATTGTAATTCACATTTTATGTGCAGAGTTCTGTAGAAGAATGATGCAATTGCGTAAACATTACCACAATCAAAATATAGGATATTATCATCATTACAAAAGTTTCCTTGCATCCCTCTGTTGTCAATGTCTTTCCACCCATCAATTTAATTTTGGTTTTCTATATTTTTCCTTTTCCAGAAAATTATACAAATGTAATACATAGTATTTGACCCTTTCTACATTGCATCTTTCCATAGCATAATGCTTTTGAGATGCACCCATGCTGTTGAATTTATCAGAAGTTCCTCTCTTCTCACAGCTGAGAAGTAGTCTATTTTCTGGATATACCACAATTTTATAACCCGTCTATTTGTTTATGAACATTTGAGAGGTTTTTTTTTTTTTTTTTTCTTGTTTGGGACTATTAAGAATAAAGCTGCTATGAACATTAGCATGGAGATTATTGTATAGAAATGTATTTTAGTTACTCTTTAGCTAATGCCTTAGCAGTGGTATTATTGGTTCACACAATATTTGTTTGAATATATAAGGACCTGCCAAGTGCTTGTTCCAAGCATCTGTATCATTTTGCATTCCCACTAGTAATGCATGAGACTTCCAAGAACTCTTGTCTGTACCCTTGCCAACATTTGGTATTTTCAGGATTTATTATTTTTGGTTTTATTTTTAAATGTTAGCAACGAAGAGTGTCTTGCTATACTTTCAATTTGTATTTCATTAATGACTAATGATGCTGAACACCTTTCCATGTGCTTATTTGTTATCGGTATCTTTTCAATAGACTCAACCTTTTGTCTATTTTTTTTTTTTTAGTTGGGTTGTTTTTCCTGGTTGGATATAAATTCTTTATCAATTGTGTGTTTTGCAAATATTTATCTTAGTTTGTGGTTTTTCTTTTATTTAATAATAATGACTTCTGAAGTACAAAGGCTTTAAATTTATTAAAATTCAGTTAATCAATCTCTTAAAATTTTTTAATTAATGTTTTTTTTGTATATTATATGCATGTTTTTCATGGGAAAATGGGTTTTATTTTTGCATATTAATTTTCAATTATTTCATCACTATTTGTTGAAAAGACTACTTTTTCCATTGAATTACCTTGAAAACTGTAGTGACAACTGTGCCTTTCTTTGTTCCATGAATCCATATGTCCATCTTTTAACTAAATACAACAATGTTTTGACTTATGGTAAGTCTAAGACGAAGTGGTTAGAATCTTCTAACTTTTCTCTATCTGAATCCTTCTCCTATGAGCCCAATAGAGTCCTGTAGAAAAACCTCAAAAGTGAGTGCGCCTTCCCCTGGTGTCTTAGTCCATGAAACACTTCAGATTGGCTCCAATAGAATTTTTAAAAATCACTAATGTTTTAGGTGAGTTCTACTTACCCACTTGTATGTCTGCCAGATCTTCTCCTATGCTCTGCCATATGTGAGACAACTGAGTTTCATTTCTTTATGGAGGGATTTTCCTTCATTATTATTTAGGCCACTTTGTTTGCAACCTCTGAGTGCAGGTTTTTCAGAGTTCTTGGTGATTCTCAGAAAAAGAATTTCATGACACATGCACCACTTAAGTCAAGCAAGCAACAGCTTTTTTTAAAAATTGAAAGCAAAAAGTACGAGAGAGAGAGAGAGAGAGAGAGAGAGAGATTGACAAAGAGCAGCTGTACCAGGAGGAAGTTTTTTGGTCTTTTAGAGTCTCAACAATTGAGGGAAGCAATATTTGAGACTAAGGGGTTGGCTTTTACTAAGAATTTGGGTAGTAATTTCTAGAATTGGGTTCCCTCCCATTTTTAAACTTTATATGGTTGTCTTGGAACTACCATGGTGATTTCAAAGGTGGAGGAATTTTAAAATTTCAATAGAAATGATTGTAATTGACCAAAGTTCATGTTAGTCGAGGAGACAGATGACAAGCTCACTGAAGCCAGTTCTTGCCTCTGGTTATCAACCCCTCTAGTTAGCTTCTGCTTGAGAATTGTTTACTTTAACACCTGCACCTAATCTTCAAGCCTCTGCATTAGGCCTTAGCCCTATCTCCTGGTCTCCTACTCTAACAATTGGTGTCTTTGAAAACTCAGATCACTAATGAGCTCAAAAAATTTTATGATTCCATAATTTATCTAGACCTGTCTCATTGTTAGATTCAGAGCAAACGTCTTCACAAATTTCTACATCCTAAATGGAAGCAAAACCTACCTTCATTTTTTTAATTTCTAAGAATTCATTGTTATTCTCTTATTATTCACTTGTTATAATCTTTCATCATTGTTTAATGAATGTAATATCTTTTGTTTCTCTCTGAGAATAATAAGTATACATTTTGACATTTACCTCTGATCCTGTACTGTCTCTGTTTCCTCTAAGACTTTTTGTACAATTTATTTGCTTTTTTACTTTAATCTTTAGACCCTATCTTTCATCTAGAAATGTAAAATGTTCATTATTTCTTTATGTTTAACAATAAATCATTAAAAATCTGATAAGACACTGGAATAGAGCAGAGCCAGTGAGATTCAATTGATGGAACTCACTACACCCCTATAGGGTAAGGTACAGCTTTTTCTTTGAGGCAGCTAACATTTTATTATCTAGAGTTTGTTTTTCCTCTGAGTCTATTATAATTTCTCAGAAAATAATCTTTTCACCTCTTATGAGAGTTTGGCATATTCTAAATGCCAACATTCTTAATACTAGGCAAGTTGATAGCAGTGCAAACACCACTATACTATTAATTTTGTACAATTTCAATTAATCCTCACATTTTTCAGTATAGAGCTCCATTTCCACTCTCAATTGTGCTAGTAAATTAGTCCAGATAGACTAAATTAGGCTGTAGAAAGTTTAGTAGTTTAAAACAGCCAAGGTTTATTGTGAATACACCATATATGTCAATTATGGGTCGGCAGTACAGATCTTCTCATTATAGTGACACAGGAATCCAAGCTGGCAGAGCAGCCATCATGTCCAATATTGCATATTGCCTGTTCAGGGTAAAAGTGAGCATTGGAGGATTTTCCACAAATAAATATATGATCAGCCCCTCGGAAATACCTTTACTTGAGCTTATAAGTCATTAATCAGAACTTAGTCCTAGCTAACATTATGGGGTCTAGGTACTGAAATATTACCATGTGAATGTAAGCCATAGATGCAAAAATTTTAGCATAATAATAAATAACATACTTTGAGCTAGAATATTTCTGATTCGAGTATTGACAGTGAATGGACACCTTTTGTCTTTTGGGGATAGGAGAAGAGTAATTGACTGGTGGATCATAATTTAGGAGGGATTCTGCATGTCTGTTTCCTTTGTTTTTTTTTTAATTTTTATTTCAAAATATTAAGGGGGTATAAATGTTTTAGGTTACATGGAGTGCTTTTATAATGCTGAGTCACAGCTATAAGTGCACCCATCACCCAAATAGTGTTCATTTTACCCATTAGGTAGGTTTTTGCACCTCCCCTCCTCACCTTCCCCCCGCTTGATTTCCACTGAGTTTTACTTCCCTCTGTGCACATGTGCTTATCAGTAGTTCCAATTTAATAGTGGGTACATGTGGTGTTTATTTTTCCATTCTTTTTTTAAATTATTTTTTCCATTCTTTAGATACTTCACTTAAGATAATGGTCTCCAGTTCCATCCATATTGTTACCAAAGGCATTAATTCATCTTTTTTTATGGCTGAGTAGTACTGAATTGTATGCATATATTACATTTTGCTAATCAACTCATGAATTGATGGGCACTTGGGTTGATTTCAGATCTTTGCAGTCATGAATTGTTTTGCAATAAACATTCAAGTTCAGGTGTCTTTTGGTTAAAATGACTTCTTTTCCTTTGGGTAAATACCCAGTAGTGTGTTTTGCTAGTTGCTTTGCTAGATCCAATGGTAGGTCTACTTTTAGTTTTTGAGGAATCTGCATAATGTTTTCCATAGACGTTTCACATAGCCTACTGATGTTTGACAAAGCAGACAACAATATACAGTGGGGAAAGGAAGCTCTATTCAATAAATGGTGCTGGGAAAATTGGATAGCCACATACAGAAGAATGAAACATGATCCATATCTCTCATCACTCACAAAAATTAATTCAAAAATGGATAAAAGAATTAAATGTAGAACATGAAAGCATAATAATTCTAGAAGAAAATGTAGGAAAAAACTCTTCTAAATATTGGCCTACACAAAGAATTTATGACTACAAGCCCAAAGGCAATTACAGCAACAACAAAAATAAATAAATAGGACTTGATTACATTAAAAAGCTTCTGCACATTCGCGGAAATAATCAACAGAGCAAATAGACAACCTACAGAACATAGAGAAAATATTTGCAAAATATACATTTGATAAAGGTCTAACATCTAGAATTTACAAATAACTCAAACAAATTAGCAAGAAAAAAACAAACAACTCCATTAAAAAGTGGGCAAAAGACGTGAGCAGAAGCTTTTAAAAAGAAGATAGAAAAATGGCCAATAAACATATCAAAAAATGCTCAATGTCACTAATCAGGGAAATGTAAATTGAAACCATAATGAGATACTATGTTACCTGTGTTAGAATGGCTTTTATTAAAAAGTCTAAAAACAATAGATGCTGGCATGGATGTAGAGAGAAAGGAATGCTAATACACTGTTGATGGTACTGCAAATTAGTACAACCTCTATAGAAAACAGTATTAAGATTCCACTAATTGTTTCTTATACAGATTGTAGTAAACTTCATTATTGCCTCTAAATCTTCACCAATCCATGTTCTTTGCCATGTGACTTTGCATTTCCTTTCAGTTAAAGAGCAAAATATATTCCCCTGCTCAACCAAACTCAGATGAGTAAAACCCAACAAGAGCTGCAAAAGTTATGAGCTATAACAAATGATTGCTATTATATTAAGCCATTGACTTTTGCGATGTTTTATTATGTAGCAATAGCTGACTAATACAGAAATTAGTATAGAAAGTACAGTTCTCCCATAAGGAAATTCTAAAATATTTCACATTGAAAACAAAGAAGTAGAAAGTGAAGAAAATAAAACATCAATTCATATTAGTAGCAAAAATTTGGTAAAATCATTGCCTGTCATGCATTTGCCTTAACAAATGTAAACTATGCCAAATGATATTGTGATCTTTAGCAAGATGGTTTCTGGGAAAAATGTTGAAAGGAATGTGGTTTCTTCTAGTTGCACCTGATACAATATTTATATGAAAGAGATAATCTCAAAAAAGAACTAGCCACAGTAGAAAAATAATCTCGAGGAAATGAAAATAAGAGCATATCAGCTGGGTGCAATGGCTCACATCTGTAATCCTAACACTTTTGGAGGCAGAGGCGGAAGGATTGCTTGAGCTCAGGACTATGAGACCGGCCTGAGCAAGAGCAAGAGCAAGACTCCATCTCCACTTAAAATAGAAAATTTAACAGGGCATCGTGGTATGCACCTGTAGTCTCAGCTACTTGAGACTCTGAGGCAGGAGGATCACTTGAGCCCAGGAGTTTGAGTTGCTGTGAGCTACAATGATGTCACTATATTCTATCTGGGGCTACAGAGTATGACTCTGTCTGAAAAGGAAAGGAAAGGGAAAGGAAAGGAAAGGGAAAGGAAAGGGAAAGGAAAGGAAAGGAAAGGAAAGGAAAGGAAAGGAAAGGAAAGGAAAGGAAAGGAAA